>JAVSBS010005444.1:0-70041 GCA_033124195.1 Coracias cyanogaster
CAGGATTTGGGTCATTCGGTAGTTGTTAGGGTTTGTTTTTTGTTTTTGTTTTTTTTTTTTTTAAAGATAATATTTTAAGCAGCAACCCAAAGAGGGGGGGAACCAGCAGTGAGTGCCAAGCTGCGGAGCAGCAGCAGAGAACGGCTGTTAATTCTCGAAAATGGATGCACGAGCTAATCCTCCCCTTCACATACAGCCTGGTAAATGGTCGGACCCAGCAACCTTTTAAATGCCAGATCAGCTTAAATGGCATTTTCCTTCATTATTTATTTATTTTATTTTACTTTGCGTATTTATTTACTGAGGATAGCTTTGAATAAAGAGATGATCTCCGTCTGGCGTTGTGTTATGATGGTTCCTTAGTGTTTGTTGCTTCTGTAGGAGTGCAGAGAGGTGTTGAGTTTGTCAAGGCTCAGGCTACCCAGGACCCCCCTGCCCCTCCAAATCCCTCACTCCATGCTCAGAGCCATCCTGCCCGCCCTGGTGCCAGGGACCTCTGCCCACTGTGGGCAGGGGCTGGAGGAGTGCAGCCCGGGGCAGACGACCAGGATGGCTGAGGGTGGATGAGGGCAGGAGCCCAGGTGTGTAGGGAAGGGGAGAGAGGGAGCTGGGGAGCTTTGGGAGGGTGCAGGGATGCCGGAGGAGGTAAAGCTTCGGCTGGCTTCGAGAGGGAAGGGTTAACCGAGGAAAGGTCCGTGTGTGGGGTGCAGGTAGTTAGCAGGGGAGAGAGGTGCTGTGGGGTTTGTGGGAGGCTGGGGGAGCAGAAGGGCCGGAGAGCACCCAGCCCGTGGGCAGAAGGCAGGCGAAGCAGAAGCCTGCCCGGGGGTCTGCAGGAAAGGTCCGGGGATGCTGGCGGCGGGGCCAGGGGGCTGGCAGGGAGCCCGGGGAGGGGGCAAAGGGGACTAAGCTCGGCGGGAAGCGGGGGTAGCTGGAGGTGGTACCTGCCATGGGGAGGAGCGGGGCACAGCCCCGGCTGGGGCTGCCCTTGGCGGGGGCATCCCTCCGCTTGGTGCTGTCACCCTGCAAGCCAAAGGAAGGGGTGAGGGCTGGAGAGGGCACCCTGTCCTTCCAGCGGCCAGCCGTCCCTCCTTCCTGCTCGCTGTGCATGTGTGTAAGGGCGGGAGCCGGCGGGGGAGGGTAGCCGCTGCTCTCGCATCCCCCCCTCTCCCCTGGCCAGGGAGCAGCCGGCGGAGCCCAGGACTGGCAGGCTGCCTGATTTCCTAGAGGGATCTATGCCACTTGGTGGCACTAAAAAGTTGCGCTGAAGCCCGGGGCTCTGCCGGTGCAAGGGGCCCCCCGCGGCCCCCACGCCCAGACCCGCGGGTGCGGCGGCGCCGGGGGGAACTTCGGCGGAGCCGGTTCGCGAAACGCCGCCGGGACCGCAGGGGTAGACCCTTCCAAGCGACTCGGTGTTAAACAGACCCTCCCGAAGTAACCATCCCTTTTGCTTTTACTCCTCCCCCCCCCCACCGCCAACCCTTCGGATGATGCTGTTCTGAGCCGATCGCCGCGTTCCTACTTGCGGGAGGGTAGGGCAGGAGGGAGGGGTCGGTTCACAGCGGGACTTCGCATCCTTCAGAGCATCTGGAGAGATTTCCTCGCAGGGCAGCATGCAGGGCTAGCCCCCTGCGGAGGGGCTGCTGCCGTGCGTATGTGAGGAGGGGCAGAGGAATTTAAGCAGGTGGGTCAGGCTGCAGCAAGTATTTGGGAAGACCGAGGCTGTGGTAGCAGAGAGCACAGACCAATCTGTTGTTTCGCCGTTTGTTTGTTTATTCCTCCTCCTCACGCCTTCCCCCTCCTCCCCCCTTAAATCCAGGGACCATTCACGCCTCCTGCAAACGAGACTTGGGCGATGCTGAGGGAGCAGCGTGTTGCAAGGCGTATGTGTATGTGCATGCGTTCGCAGGGATAGGAGACTCGGTCCTCGGCATTTGCCCCTGATCAGAAGAAAACAGGATGTGCCCATAGCTGGAGGAGTGACAATGATAGCCGAGCGGGGCTCACCTGCTGGTGATCTTTGCAGAGGCATTTGAGGATTATTCAGCTCCAGAAGGTCTGTGCGAGGAATGCTATCTCTGCCGTGGCTGAAAATAGGAGGTGCCTACCCCTACCCGTCTTGATTATTGCCACCAAAAGGACCACTTTGCCACCACCATAGAACGAAGCAGTTGCTGCCACAGACAAGGTAATGCCGTGGGGTGGGAAAGGGGATGCATGCTGTGGATGCAGGAGGAACTCTCCCCTTCCTCCCTCTCTCCTGCTTTTACTCTGTGCCCTGGTTGCTGGAGGACAACCGTGGCTCCTGGGGGGCCAGAAATCTAGCTGGTGGGGTGTACCTCCAGAGAATGCTGGGGCATCAGCGGGTCAGGGCACTGGAGGGCAGCTGGGACTGGTCCTTACCCAGGAGCAGGATTTGTGTGGGGCTGGGTGTGAAGACAGGGGTACTGCAATACCTGGGCTTGGTGATGTGTGTGGTATGGTCCTTCCATTCACCAGAGGGGATTTATCTTGCTAGGATGGGGTAATGGAAACAGGGATGTATTTATTTTCCAGAGACAGCTAAGCTTAGCTCAGCCATAGACTTTTACGTGTGACCTTGGGACAAATCACTTTGACTCTGCTCCGCGAGTTCTGTCTGTTCCTTATTGAATAATAGGAGCTACTGTCTCTGTGTGCAAAAACGATTCATTAAGGACTGAGAGAAGCAGTGATACCACAGCCGAGCAGGGACACAGAGACCTAAGAACCACTATGTGTGCACACACATACATCTGTATGCACAGCCACTATATACATCCGTATGCACAGCCACGGAGTTGTAGCAGCGCAGGTAGCTGTGCTGGGAGCTAACCTTGCCCAACAGTTTCCTCTAAGACCCAGCCCTACGTATTGAATTTATTTGCAAAAAAATGCGGTTCTGCATGGCAAATGGGGCTGCCATGGCAATTTTTACCACTGGTTGATTTATAGGTCGGTTGTCTGTTTTGGTTTGGGGGTTTTTTTTCCCCCCTTCCCTAAACCTGAGCGGGAGGCGAACGCTGCCGGCGGGGGATGCACAGCACCAGGGACAGCGCCCGCCCCGCTCCGCTGCCCGCTGCCCGCTGCCCACCGCCCGCTGCCCGCTGCCCGCTGCTTGCTGCTGGCTCCCCTCTGCCCGCTGCCCGCTGCCCGCTGCCCGCTGCCTGCTGCTGGCTCCCCTCTGCCCGCTGCCTGCTGCCTGCTGCCCGCTGCCCTCTGCCCGCTACCCGCTGCCTGCTGCCCGATTCCTGCTACTCGCTGCCCGCTACCCACTGCCCGCTGCCTCCCCAGCTGCCCGCTGCCGGCAGGCAGAGCTGTCCCGCACCCTGGAGCTCCACTGCCCTGGCAGACCCACTTCCACTCGATCTCGTCCCCGGGAAGGGCTTTCTGGTGGTGGTGGGGTGACTGGGTGCAGAGGGAGGCCAGACGTTCCTTTCAGTGGGGGGACCATCTTGAAAGCAGAGTGGCAGAGGATCGTCTTGAAAATAAGACGAAACAATCCTGAAAGGGAAAGATGTATAGAGGAGTTAACTGCCAGGCTCTTTCCATTCTCTATGACTTTTTTTTTAATTACTGTTATTCCTAAACATCTCTATCACATACTAATATTTTCTGCATTCTCAGGTACTTAAAGTATATGGCAATTTGATCAGGGATGCCAGGGTTACTCATTATTTCAAATGATCAGGGAGTATTTTGAGGGTCTCTATGCAGGTTCTTTGCCATTAGCGGTCTAGCAGTAGTGCTGGAATGCCGCTCTTGTTGCGACTTGCTAGGAAATGTTTTTTGGAATTGCTGTTGTCTTTCCTTGATCATGTCCTCCAGATCATGAAGTTTTGTTAATTAATAAAAGGTCTAGGATTACAACCGAAATCACACCAGAGCTATTAGTTTCTGCACCATATGGCATAATAAGTTTTTCTTAAGAGCAGCAATAAGTAGCACATTTAGCAGAATTGCAGGGATCACTGCAAGTTTTGCCGGGAAGTTAAGCACCTACATATTAAACCCCAAGTTGTTTCATCAACCAGAAAGTGTGTGTGTGTGTGTGTGGGCATAAATATGGGGAAGAACTTCCCGTGATTGCTAAGGATCTTGCTGATAATTATAGCATTCTATGTTTATTATCTACGAAGCCATGAGATCAATATGGTAGTCTGTTATTTTCAGTGGCTGTTCTGGCCAAAGGGTTAAAATTCTTCTGTGCTGCTTTTCAAAGTGGAACTACAGAAAACTGCTTCATAGTGTCTCCCGTTGTATAAAGCTGTTTCCCTTGTCAAAGGGCTTGATCCAATGCTTGCTGGAATTCCCAGAGCTGATAATGCTTTGACTAATGTTTGTTTGATCTTTTTAATTCTTCTGAGTTTTTCTTTGGTGAATGGAAAAATTAAACAGTGGTAGAAATCTCAAAACAGAACGGTGTGCTCCTATTTCATGATTTTCAACCAAAGACCATTTGAGTGCATCAGGTTTGATTTGACCAAAGTGAGTTCCCTCGAAGGACGGGGTGCATGGGACCTTCTCCATAACGTTGGGAGGTAGATTGCCACAACAGCTTCAACCCAATGCGTAGGACTTGCAGTGCCAATAGCCAGCAGAACTGAGCAGAGGATTAGCATCCTGAAGGTACACCTTTTCCTCACACTGGTCCCCATAAAGATGAGCTGAGAGCTCTCTGTCCTTATGTAATTGTTTTTCTCAGTCAGTTCCATCTTTTGCTATTTTAAGATCTTCACTGTGAGACAAGTAACAGGACTGGCTCTGCATCAGGAATTCATAGAATCACAGGATCATAGAATCATTTAGGTTGGAAAAGACCTTTTAAGATCGAGTTCAACCATTCAGTTGGTGCTTGCTAAGGTTTTGTCTTCTCTGATGATGTAACATAGCTTAGTTCCTAGGAATGTACTGATTTGATCCATGTATTTATCAACATATATTATCTCATATCTGATGACATCGAATTAATTGTGGCATGTACTGTATATGAATGCCTGGATAGCATTTAACCAGCAGGTATCAGGCTGTAAGCTATACAAAGATAGCATGTAAGTAAAATTTGTCACTACATATCAATGTGTTGTAGAGCCCTAAGTTTTTGTGATTGCTCTGATCCTGAAAATCCTTTAAGGGACCTTCAACTTTAGGTAAGCTTTTACAGATGTTTGACCAATAGCATTCTTCATGTGCTTAACACTGAGCATATTCCTCGGTGTTTTCCTGAGTTAGACCATGAGTTCTCACTGCGTCACAGCTCTGTGATTCAGTAATGTGATGTTTTATCTTTCTTGTTTAAGTCTGCCGGAAGATTTAGAGACTACGAACAAGCAGGTTGCAAAGTTACAAAATTATAACAAAGAACGAAAGTATTGCTCTTTCTCTCTTTGGATTTTTTTTTTTTTTCTGACTATATTAAAAACTTCCCTTTGCTGAGTTTGTGTTTTACCCACTAGAAGCCACACAGCCAAGAGAATTCAGAACACAAAAAAAGGCAGATCCTTCACTCTGGGGTCACTAGTGGGCGCTGCTATAATAATGCAAGTCACAGGGGAAAAGGGCTTCATTTTGAAGGGTTAAACACAGTCACACCTGCAGCAGCCCAAGCCCTGAAATCAGACATGTCCCATGTACAAACACTCAGGCAGATACGCAGAAGAAAATAAGCCCTTTGTGAACTGCCATTCATAGTTTGGTTTTTGATCAAGATTTAATTAATGTCATTGGATACTGGTGTTCGTTTTGTTTTGTTTTTGTTTTTGTTTTTTTTTAATCTATGTAGACTGTAGTTATAGACGAACTTGCATTTGAGGCTGAAATAAATAATTTTAGGAATAGCATGATCTTTCACGGAATATTACAGATGCTCATTTTCTCCTCAGTTAAACCTCAACATGAAGTAGCTGGAATTCTGCCCTAAAGGAATAGCTTCGAATTTCTCCTGACAGAGACTGGCATAAAGTTTTTACTGCCAGCAAAAGCACATTGAGTGCTTCGTTGGATCTGTGTCTTCAGTCATCTGGGTAGCCCTTAAATTTTTGTCTTGGGCAAGACTGAGCAAAGGACAGAGGTGGAATCATCTTTCTCCCTTACTACTTCTGCAGTAGCTCCAAGTGCACCAGAAGACTGAGACCAAAGTGTCTGTCATCTATTGTTAAAGCATGTGACTTCAGGATTAATTTAGAGTTAGAGCCATTGCTGAAATAAGACAGGAACCTTGATACAGCAGTAATTAAGTGCATGATTCCATTTTGCCTATGTTGCAGTAAATTAGGAATAACTCCCTTGATGCTGAAGAAATTGAACAGTGTGAAAAGTAAATCTGACCCTAAGTGCTGTGCATGTTGATTTGCTTGTCCATCAATGAAAACAAGTAAATGCAGATAAATTATTAATTGGGAAACTATTCCCATTGCTTTATGCATGCATTCAAGAGTTCACTGTCTTTGATGCTTCCGATACCTCTGTTCTCAGTCTGAAGGCTATAGCATATTGAACTCCCTTTAGGTTTATCCCTAACAATTTAAGCAGGAGTTATATTTAAGCTTATTAAATTTTCCTTAATTTTATTTTAGTACTCATCCTGCTTGTAATAATAAGCTTCCTGTAGTAGGAAAGAATGACAATCAAAACGTGGAGTGACTTGTATGTGATTCTCTTGGGACAGAAGAGCAGTAAAATTGTATATTTGAAAAGTTCCCTTGGCCATCTTCTCTTCAGGAAGATGTTCTTCAGGAAATTCAATAAGTGTGCTTAGTCTATCAGTCCTCTGCTCAGCCATTTTGGCCTAAAATGGGATGTTTTACCTGTTTACTCTCACGATATCTTCTCATGGCATAACCAGCTGTATTCAGTGGAAGGATGACAGGCAATAAACACAAATTGAAATACAGGAATTTCTGTTTAAACATAAGAATAGATCCTTTTTACTGAGATTGTGGTCAAACACTGGAACAGGTTGCCCAGAAATATTGCAAAATCTCTATCCCCAGAGATATTAAAAACTTGACTGGACCTGAAGCTGAGAAACTTGCTTTAGTTAAACTTGCTTTAATCAGGGTGAATGGACCAGACAACTTCCTGAGGTGCCTTCCCATCTCAACTATTCTGTGATTTTTAGGTTTATGAGAGAAAAGGCGAGACTGGAGAACCAGAGTTCTATTATACAAATACAAATTAATTGAAATGCAGCAGGCTTACTCAGCCACATCAAAGTAAATTCCAGGTTGTTTCACTGCATCATGAAAGCCCACAGAAAACGTTGACTTCAGATGCTTTGGATATGAGTCCTAAGCCTAATACTATATAACAGAAGCAGTTTCCTTGGTGTAATTAGTAAGAGTTGTGTAAATCCCAAGTAAATTTACTTTCACATTAGTACAATGGAGTATGTGAAGAAAGTTCATTAATTCTGGAGTAACTGCAGTCTGCATCTGGCTCCCTCTTTTCCCTTGGATGCCATGGAATGGAAGGATTTGATTGCTTCAGAATTTCCTTTGGGCCATGGGAAACCCCTAACTATAAGATCTGCTATTACTATGCAGTCAGATATATATAGGAGACCTTCAGCTTTACTTCATTATTTAGTCTGTAATTTTATACTGATAGATACAAATGTAGACAGAGAAGAGCAAACAGCTGTTCTTTGGACTGGAGAAGATAAAAATGGCCTCACTGCTCTCTCTTTCTCATGTATGTTGTTTGGGAATTGTTTAATCCATAGACATAAGACCATAAGTAATAAGCATTACTGAACTTGACCAGAAACCTGGTTGATGTATGTAGTAGAATTAAAATGATGGATGGGGATTGGATTATTTTTTGCATGTCACAAGCTGACTCCAATCCTCTGAACTCTCTCTATTTGTGCATATGCAGCTGCTCAGGCAGCTAGGTTATAAAAAGGCATCTAATTGTATATCCAGTTACAGTCTGAGGCAGAGCTGGCATTTGTCTAGATATACCAGTGCTCTGTAGATGTATCCTTAACATGAGAAGCTCAGAAAAGTAAGCATCCGTGGTTTTAAATAACAGGGTAATATTTCTATTCAAATGTTAATCAGTTAGTAAAAATTAAGGTTTTCTTAGGTCATTATACATTAAATTAATTGGAGGTATAGGAATTTAATAGTTGTGATATCGTACAAAGATACCCTCTGTTATTCATCCTTCAAACTGCAAATTATACGGCCCTGTCTTCAGTCTCATGGAACAAACAATTGAAAGACATAAGTAGTAGTGATATTCTTTAATTAGAGACTAATTAGCATGAATTGAGCTGCTGTTATTCCTCAGTGGCAGAGGGTTGCAGTATTGATAAGCCAACTCTTCACAGAGTAAAATAAAAACTTCTTGAAGTGTTCTACAATTGTCTGAACTTTATTTCATTATTAACATTTTCTATTACTGAAAATTAATATTATATGAACCTATTAATATTGCAATTAATATTACAAAACTATTTCTATGCAATTTTTTGTCTTTTTAGGGGTTTGGATTTCATTTGGGAATATTCATTGAAACTGTGGCATGATTTTCTCTGTGTAAATACTTTATAATTTATAGATGTGTAGCTAAAATGACAATAAAACAAGGCGAACATCATCATGTGTTCTTAGGTTTATCTGTCTTATTTTCAGAATAAGGAAGTTTTTCACTGTGACACAGTACTGAATGATCTACCCGTGAGGGGTAAATTCAAGATAGAAATACTGATAGAATTTCAACCTGGAACAAACAGAGGTAGATTTCCTGTGGCAAGGGTTTCTTCTTCTTTATAACATCTGGGTATTGTTAGAGTCATTGTTAATGGATTAGAAATGATTGGTGGGTCTGAAATGTATGGATATTTCCTTTTTGTGATTATTATTACATCAAAAGATTTATGTCAATAAAATTGAGATCAGGCTCTGTCCCAGAATTTTGCAACTGTTTTGTCAATAATGAAACCGGGCACGTGGTTCACTAAGTAGCTCAGCATCTTCCTAGATTTAAGGGTGTGCTTAACTTTCTCTACAATGGGTTCACTAGCAGGTGTAGAGCAAAAGATGACACTTTAATGTGCTCAGAGATCAAGACCTTGACAAACTGCTGTTTAAGCACTATATTTAAAACTAGAGGCATCCTGCTGCAAATACGCTGCTTGATACAGAATATTTTCAAGTTCCATTAACCACAGACCAATATATGATTATTTTCTTTTTTTAATTTGGCTTTTTTTTTTTTTTTGATCCTTCATCAACTGTAAAGCTGACTGCAGATTGCATTGTAGACTATCAGCAAACAGAGCAGATCAAATATTTTAGGCAGTAATGCATCTGTATATTCTCTGTGTTGACTTCTTTCTAACCAGCAAAGTCTGTATTGTTGTCTACAGTACCAGGATTTGTCAAATTACTTATTGACAATTTTTTTTTATTTAAGGATATGAAAATACATAAATAATTTCACTGCTCTACTGGTTTAGAATTGTTGTTCCTCTGCTGAAACATTCACTGCTTAAATACAGATATTGATAACAAAATCAATTTTCTTAATCCCAAGTTATTTTAAAAGTTAATTTCTTTCATGTTGTGTCTGAGAAAGGAAAACATATTTACAGATGTGAAGAATCAGATTCTGCATTCCTTAGACTATCTCAAGAACAGCTCTGCCTGTTAGCAGTGGTTTCCTGGTGCTGTAGTTGACAATACAGTACAGCTCAAGGTACATTAGGGTGAGATACGCAGTTGTGATCTAGAAAGTGTCTGAAAGTAAGGAGACTTGTTTTCAAAAACACACATTAGAAACGATAGCATCTTCTATAGAATTAAATACTTGGCTGTCTTCTGTGCTTTGGAAAACATTTTCCAAAAGAATTTTTTAAACAACTGTGTCAAAGACGTTGATTTATATCGGAGGAAGTACAAGCCTCAGGTTGCGAAACACTGAAGTGAAACAGCTTTCCAGCTTGAAAATGACAGAAGCAAGTGTAGGTAGGGGACAATGTTTCACAGTCGTTGACATCAGTAGGAATAGGTGCAATTTTAGAATAGATTAAAAAGCTGACTTTATAAATTATTTTAAATCTCTTTCTCTTATTTGTTCATTTTTGAAGGTTATGAAGATTATGATCACATGCGCAACTCTGCATAGCTGTCCGCTCGGAGATGATGGTGAATCCTTAGAGAATACACGCAAACGCCTGGTTAACCATCAGCATAGTGCTCCTTTTATCAAAAAAATTTGATAACTGCTTTTCACCAGCTCTCTGATTTCATTCCATCATGTCTCTACCAGCCTAAACCATTACCTAAAATGGTCCTTTTGGTGTTCCTTGCAATCCTGTTATTGAAGGAAGATGTCTGTGGGAACTTCAGGCTTTTGGTTTCAGCACAGGCCAATGAAAGAAGGGTGGTTGCACATATGCCCGGTGATATTATCATTGGAGCTCTATTCTCTGTCCATCATCAGCCAACAGTTGACAAGGTTCATGAGAGGAAATGTGGAGAGGTAAGAGAGCAGTATGGCATTCAGAGAGTGGAGGCAATGCTACACACCCTTGACAGAATTAATTTGGACCCCACACTGTTGCCAAATATAACGCTAGGATGCGAAATAAGGGACTCCTGCTGGCATTCTGCTGTGGCTCTGGAGCAGAGCATTGAGTTTATAAGGGACTCTCTTATTTCATCAGAAGAAGAGGAAGGGATGGTGCGATGTGTGGATGGATCATCATCATCTTTCCGCTCCAAGAAACCCATTGTTGGTGTCATTGGACCTGGATCTAGCTCAGTTGCTATCCAGGTCCAGAACTTGTTGCAGCTTTTCAATATACCTCAAATTGCTTATTCTGCCACAAGCATGGACCTAAGTGACAAAACTCTGTTCAAGTATTTTATGAGAGTTGTGCCATCTGATGCACAGCAAGCACGAGCTATGGTGGACATTGTCAAGCGCTATAACTGGACCTATGTTTCTGCTGTACATACTGAAGGTAAGAGGTTGGTTTTTTCCATATCAGAATGCCTTTAAACTACTTTGATGTGGTATAATAGATAGATGATGATAGTTTGATGATGTTGGTTTTTTCCCAGTCAGTAGTCAACATTATAGGCTTTTACTTTACTTAATAATAACTCTATATTTGCCATGATGCTGAATTAGCATCATGTTGATAATGGCTGAAAACAAAGTTTGAAACACAGGATTGTGTGTGCTCTAGGGCCACTTGTTGCTAAAACTGTGTACTTTGGAATGTCCTAGATGACCTTAATTTAATTTAATTGACATTTATTTGTCTTTATCTACCAATCAGTGCATTTATGTAGAATAATAATTTTGACTGTATTAGTATTAATGGGTAATGAGAAAGCATCTGGACTTCCTAGTGCAGAAGAGAGCTCAATCATCATTTGAAACTGTAGCTGAGTCAGAATGTGTTCCTGCTTAATTATGATCCATGTAATTCTGGCTAATATTTGAATGCAAGTTATCTCAGGTCCTCAAGACCAGAACTTTTTCTATATTTTTAATAGTACTCCATGGAGTATCGCACCCACTTCTTTCTCTGCATCTGGCCATTGTTTTCAAGGGGGAGCAAGGGGAGTCTGCTTGAATCTTCTTCATGTATTTATGCTCCAACAGGTGTCCAGAAAATCAGAACTGTGTGCTAAATTGCTTTCCTTTTTTTATCAATTTGAGTTAGAGCTTAATCTTTTTACCCAGTGTTCAGAATAGTATGTGATTAAAGAGAAATTCTATGGCAAAGCTTACCTGATTTCATTATTCCTTGTATTGACAGAGTTGAGTGGGTTCATCTTGCTGTAAGTGACTAGAATTTCATCCTGCCTCAAGAGCAGATTTCACCAGCCCCTGTCTAATGACACCACCATTTAATGAGTATTCTGGCATAAGGTTCTGTGATGAATTTTAGGATCTCAATGGGCTGTCTCTGTTCAAGCAGACAAATGCCGAATTGAAGGCTCAGAATATGATCTGGGAATGAAAAATGTTTTTAAGAGATTGAGTAGTGGTGGCGACATTGCTGAACAGCAGCAGATGCTGCTGGCTTTATTACAACCAATAGAAAGCAGATTGTCCTTCCCACACACTGAGTATGCTTCTCTGGCAGGTTTTATACTATTCAAAGCCCTTTTTCGGGAGATGCTGGTCCAATGCTAGTATATAGAGATCTTTTTCCTCCTACAGATACATAGAGAGCTTGTTCTGCAGTAGTGAAAAAAAAAAAAAAAAAGAAGTTAGAATTTGCATGCAGATTGTTGCAAACATGTTTCCATCATGATAATGAAAGCTGGTAAATACCCCCAGCCTCTTTTGTATGGGAATGCATGAATACATTACCAGTTTAATATAACAGCATATAAATCACTGTATGTCACATCATGTGGTGAATGTATTCTCTGCCAGCTGATGTCTTTGGCATGGCTTGGTGTGCAGCCTTTGCTTCACAAATATGTATGAATAACATCATGGTCAAAAATAATGCCACCGATGCATTGCATTAGCATAATATTTTATATCCTGACTACTTTTGATGACTCATCTAATTTTTGCTATGAACAGTTTTTATACCTGTGGTTATTAAGAGGGGATGCTTATATATTCAGTGTGGGAATTGTCAAGCTTATATCAAGGTCCGATTCCACACAGAGCGAGAATACTGATTTTTACCCCTTCCTGTGGACACTCTCTTTGGAGCAGACGGTAACATATGGCATGTTGATCTTATGGCAGAGGAACTTTGCACTGTGCGTTGAAAAGAAGGGAAGAAGGACATAAGGGCTGAAGCTGGAGATAGCTGCTATGGGCAAGACAAGAGTAGTAAATGACAGAGGAACTGAGTGTGAAGAGGGAGGAATGATCAATAATATATGTAGTACCACAGGCGCCTACATCTGCCAATATTGAAGTGGACAAGATAGGCGGTACATCGTTAATACCTAAGGCCTCATATCATTCGTAGTACATTTACAGCAATATAACTCTGGACTTAGTGAATGAACATTAAACTTGGGTTCTGGGAACCTTATGATTCTATCATCTATTTGCATAGTCTGGTCATGATGATGAATATGCTCTTCAGTTAAATAACATCACACAAATATTTTCTGACAATAGAACAGATGGTATTTATGATGGGATAGAAAAATACAAACTGGTCAAGGTATTTCTCGCAATGTCTGATGTTTCTGTGCACTTTCCAAAGATTATGCCAGATGTTATCCCTTTCAGTAATAGAAATATTTTTTTAAAACACCATAAAAAACCCTATAGATGAATGCTAACAAAAAATAAATAAGCAAAAGATACATTATTAAATTATATTCTTTTTATTTTTGTAATTATCGTTTTAATATAGTAATTTTCTGCTTGTAAACATTCTGATAATATCTCTCTAGTCAGTGTCATACATTCGATACTGTTTCAAAATAGAAGATAAAATACTGTTGAATTCTACGCTTTGCAATTTTTAGGATCTTGCCAACCCATTGAAAGTGGTCCTTCTTTCAGTGGATCTGGTAATTCTGACCATCTGCATTCATTATCAGGAGCTAAACTTTCTACATAAACTAGGCTCTTCTGAAATATGATCTTGGGTTTCTGGAAGGGATTTCCAAGGAGGAGAGGGAGGGTCCTTTCTTTTGAAGCTAGATTAGGAGAAAAGAAGAGGCAGAAAAAGCTTGGTCATTTAATTGCTTTCATAGTTTCATCAGCAGATAAAGTTACAGGTCTCTTTTTGGTCTAGTATAGGAAAAGCCTGGCTTTTCTTATGAAGTTAGTAGCCTCATAATATAAAGCTTCCTGTTTGAATCCTTCCTTTTGCACTTACTTATTATCTGTATCTGCAGTAGATTAATATTTTGGGAAGCTAATCTCAAGTAGTGTTGTTAAATCCTTATGCAAGACTTCCAGATTTAAGATATGCAAAAAATTTGAGAGGTTCTCAGAAGATTTGCTCCTTTGACTTTTAGTATTGTGGTTTAACTTAGGTGATGCCTCCAGTTGTACAAGTAACCACTAAATGTGAAGTTTTTTTCCTGTGTTGTCAGTGGAGCTCTTGTAATTTTAAGGAGTAAGTTTCTGCAATCCAATTAATAGGAAATATGAGCAACAAATGGAGGTTATTTCTCATAAAGCAACAGTCACCTTCACTTACTGTAGTGTGTTTTACGTATGCCAATGAGAAATCTTTGCAAGTTATAGGTAGTCTTAGGTTGTAACTCCCCTTGCTCAACCCTGTCAGGAATGATATGTGCCACTGGCATCATTATCTTCCCTCACACTCTGACTCTTCCTGGCATTTAATGATTTGGAGGGGGCTCTGCTCTGAACCAATCTGGCTTTAAAATAAACCTTTTTCATCCATCATAAAGGCCCTTTCTAAAAATACCTCATCAGTTCTGAAGTCCAGGTCACACTGTGGTCCCATGAACAGTCATGTTAACACTGCGTGGCAGAGAGGTAAGAACGAGCAGGCAAAGAGGGAAATTGTGATGGGGAAGTCCTTACACAGAGGACCTGCCATGCAAAGCCTGAACCAAGTGCCTTCGATTTTATAGATTGCTACAACAGGCATGCATGGTTTGCTGAAGACCATTTTATTTAAAGTTTGCATACTGATCTAATTCTTTCAGCTGACCTTACAAATGTTTTTTTTCCACCACTGTGATAGGAGCAGAGCTTAAACAAACTTTCCTTGAGCTAAAAACAGCTTTCACGTCCTAAACCATCTTTGCAGACAGACAGCGAGTCAATACTGCAGCTTGAAACTCAGCCCGTGCCTCTATCTGAGGCAAAGTAGCTCAGCAGAGAGAAGCCCCCTGGTTTAGTTCCTCAACGTACATGTTGGGGATCTTTTTTAACTTCTGTAACTGTTGCCCACCCCCAAGGAAACTAACACACATAGTAGTGTAGAAAGGAAAATTGGTGCCTACATTTGATTTTTAGGTGGCAACAGTTGGCATGCAGATGGGTCATGCAGCTCAAGAGCCACTGGTATTTTGTCTTGACCTTTTCTTGTTTAACAGCTTGACACCACAACCAACAGGAAATGGTTGGGGAAACCAGAGAGAAGCTAGCTGTCTGCAGCAAGAGACAGAGAATGGTTTGTTTGCCTCATTTCCCATATGAAAGAATTCCCTGTTTCGTTTGAAAGATCATAGAAAAATAGATACAATTCTCTTCTCCCGTCATTGTTGTTTGAAAGCCTCATTGAAAGGCCATCTGAAGTCAATACTGTCTTATTGACTAGACTGACATTTGGATCAGGCCTTCCTAGGTGGAAACAAGGTCAATCCCTGAGAATCTGTGCTTAAAATTTGCCTGCAGCCAAATGAATTAATAATTTCGAAGGCAATTTTCGTTGCCATTGGAAACAATTGCCACTCTGAAGGGAGTGAAAAGGTGATATGTGCTGGAAAAATAGCACTGCACAGGGGTACAACTGAAACAAAGTAGGCCAAATTTGTGGAGGTGCAGGGGATAAATTTCACTCCACTATGTAAAAAGTGTGATTTACTTCTAGCACAGCCTTAAGAAAGAAGACACTTTGTTAACATTTTCTTTAGACAGCTCTGCAGGTAAACATTGGATCAAATTAATCCTCCAAGTCCTCTCTGTTTAATATCACTCTCCCCCATTTGAGTTTATCATAAGCGCATACAAAGAAGTGGTTCACATTCATTTTCTTAGGATGTACCCAGGCAAGCATAACAAAAGCAGGGCTTTCTTTCCTGCAGATAAGGGTTATTTCACACATTTCCTTTCATATTTGTTCAGATGTGCCTGGTTACAAGACTATTTTTGCCTATATCCTTTGCTACCAAGTAAAGACTAAAATTAAAATTAGTCGTAGTTGGTGAGAATAGAATGAAGAAATGAATGAATAGGCTGCAACAAGTTGACCTTAAACTTGCTGCTTGGAACAAATTGTATTTACACGACGTTGTGGAGATTTTCTTTCAGACTCCAGATTTTTCTCCCATAGATACAAAAACTCTATCATGGTCAGAAATATTATTTGCTTTTCACAAAATAATATGATTGAAAATTAGATTACTTTTATTTTAAGCATAGATTATAGTGTTTCCATGCTTCATGTGCAGAAAAGAACACATAGAAATCATATACCAGAAAAGATCATTGCTAGTCCATGAAAATGCTTTCAATTTCAAAGAAAATTTGTTTCCAAAAATCTGTTTCTGAAAATTGAAGAAAGACCTGTCTGAAGACTGGAGAGTACTCTATTTCAGCCATATTTCATTTTTGCCCTTGTGCAAAATAATTATTTTAATTGAAGGAGAGGGTAAAACTACTTTTTGTTTTTTAAATTTTTGAGACTGTTTCAAACATAAATGCTGAGACTAAGATGATCACAATTTGATATTCTCTCAATCACATTGATCTTGTAGGAAAAAAAAAAAAATCTCTTATTTAAAGGAAATGTGCGAAATGGGAAACCCTGTTCCAGTCTTATCCTGTTGAGGTATTTGCTCATTTTTATTGGATGTTGACATTTATAAGAGACGTGGCTTTTTTTGCCTGATTTCAAATATTTAGCCTAGTATCACAATTCTGAAAACTGAGCAAATGCTATCAGTCAGCTGGGAACACTAAGATGGAAAACTGAAGTAGCATCAAGTTAATGTTTACTTTGTTCTGCAGTGACTGACTAACGGGACAGCACTTTAACATTGCTGGCAGACTGCTCAGGCCAGATATACCTGTAGTGAAGTATCTTGAATGACAGAAAAATACAAAACAAAAGGTATACTCTGGAGTGTAACGGGCATGAAGATTTTTAGGGGAAATACCATGAAACAACAAAAGGAAGATGCACAAGGAGGTGTACTCTTTTAAAATTTAAAAAAATAAAATCACTTTGGGAGAAACGATACAGGGTGGACATAGCTAAACCCAGGACATTTGGATCTCCAAAATGTCATTTTGTTTCTTTTCTTTAGGAGCTAGGTGTTTGAATGTCACATTTTCCCCCACTTCGGCTGTACAGCTACTCAATGAAAGTTGCAGTGTCATGAAACTTGCCTCCATTAAGAAGCCACAGTGGGAGTCCAGCGTCCTCCAGCTTCATCTTAAATCTGTCTTTTGCCTTAGGCCTGGAAAAGCACAGTTCTTGTTCACATCCTCAGGGTGCATCTCTTCAACCACAGAGGACTCTATCAAATTGATGAGATTTAGAAATCTTTCAGGAAACATGTTTCACTGCACCATGCCTGCTGGGCCTGATCGGTTTTATGAAAGATGGTCCTTCTCATATATGCTGTCAGATGACCATGAGTAGTGGCAACAGTTCACTTTCCTGTATCTGCTGTTGACATTTTGTCTCTGAGATGAAAGAATGCATGGTATAGATCTGGCTGGAAAACATGTATTCAATACAATTTTTTAAAAAGTATTTTTTATCCCAAGTCAGAATTAAGAGACAAAATAGTGACATATTTCAGTGAATGAAGCTATGATAACATTCAGAAGTCAGTTAAAAGAAACTGCTTGTCTTGTGGTTATATTAAAAGTGTTGCTTAAAGGTAACTTTATTAAAAGAATTGATTAAAGGTAACTTTATGAGCAAAATGAAAACTCCATTCAAAAAGGTGTCAACTTTTAAATTTTTTGCACAAATATTAATGTTCTTTGGCTGTTTTGATGAAAGGTGTTTTACTCATGGAAGAGCTGGAAGGTTCCTCTCCAATCCATCTTATTTGGCATGTCTTCTCTACCATCAATCCTGTATACAAATTAAACACATATGGGTACACTGGCATCTGATTAACACAACAATTAAGCAGGGGCTGATGAACCAGGTCCTATTTTTCATTATTTGTGATGATTTGTGGTGTTTCTGCATCCATTGTACTATTTTTCTTTCTTATTCCTGAAACCATAGATTTTTCTTTTTCCGTGCATGTTACCTAGTGACAGAAAATTTAAATCACAAATTTGTGAAGTAATTTTTCCTAGATTTCAAGGTCAAAAGCACTGTAAGTATGCTTTGGTATAAGAAAAAAACCAACAAAAACCCTTTATTTCACATTCTTCAATATAGATCCTGTAAACAGAGTATTCAGGGTGGATCAGGGTCCTGTTGTGATGGGAGCGAGGAAGGAGGGGAGAGAGACAGAAAAAAGATGTCTGACATCACTGAAAGGACTAGGATGACAATCTGCTTTCCACAGTGCTGGTTTAAGATACCAGGTATGAAAAGACTTTGTCAAATAATAGAATTTAATTTCCTATATAAACAAGGAAAAGGAAGATGCCCTGCACTTGTCAGTATCTTTATGCATCAAGAACATACTGGAGGTAGCTTAATAGCATAGGAGTTAAATCAATGTTGTTTCAAAATTGAAAATTTCCCGTATAGTTAAGGAGCAATATAGATATTTACATTTACAAACATGAAGGACCACTTCCTGTACTTATGAGAGCTAACTTCTGATTTTTCTGAAATCTAATAAAGGCAAAAGGCCTATGCTGGATCTTTGAAACTTTTCAGTCTTCCCTAAGGCAGTTCTGACTAGCTGATTCTTGAGTCATGTAAAAGACAGTGAATCTTGGAGGTAAATCAAAACTTAGACACTTTGCTTTAATTTAATTTGGAAGCCACTGGACAGAGCATAACATTGCAACCACTTTACTACAATCTGATTGCAGGATCCTGATGATGGGGAGGCATACCATGATGTAATGCAGAGTATTACACATAAATACATTGTACGCATATACGTGAAAAAAGTGATTGGCAAGATTATTAGCAGAACAGTTGACATCTACCTTGGCAACTGAATTTTGAGACAATCCCTTTCATATATCACAGCCTTGTTTTAAAATAACATAATTTAACTCATCATTCTAAATAAGCTGACTGGAAAAAACAGAACTGAGGTTTCCTCTGATTGAGGGGTTTGTTGGTTTGTTTGGTTTATTTTTTCTGGAAGTGTCTGGTAACGCTTATAGCTGGCCAGACACATGATCCAGGTGATATATGTGGAAGCCTCATATAAAATCTATTACATTGTTAGAGAGCAGACAAACGATGTCTGAGGAATGTCTATTGCTCAAAGTGCAATGTGTACTGGACAAGTTGGAAAGACAATAACTGGACTGGCTGGTAAACCAGCACACTGAATGAATCCCACGGCCAAAATCCAACCTAAGAGTTGAGAACAGAGGAAAAATGAGGAAAATGATCTGTTCCTCAGTCTATTGTGGTCTGTCAAATGTTTCTTATTTGTCATTAACTAGGGTTTGATTTTATTTTATTCTTTTATTTTACCTTTCTTCCTGAGATAGATTTCTTTTAACTTCCTAGATGATGTTACAGGCTTTAAGGGGGAGGATGAATAGAGGTACTACTAAAAGAAAGGTGAGAACTGTAGTGAGAAGATTATGATCAGGAGCTAGGATCTAGGAAATTACCTTACCTCACTGCTAAGTTTTTTTGGGGAACAACATAGTTATAGTAGGTGAACTAGTTGCCTGACATTGTTATTTTGAAATGCATAAAGATTTAGGTAAGTATATATAAACTACAGTTGATCTATAAGGACAGTCACAGAACATGTTCACTTCTCCCTGATTCAAAATTAGAGAAGTGTCTTCTCCATATATTAATTTTGTTATGCAAGATAGATAACAAAATGACAACTAGTCATTGGTAGTTATTGCTTAGGCTAAAACTTATTATGAAGATACACGCAGAGTGTCCACTTAAGGCTTTCATGTAAAGACAGAGTTGATTTCTTTGTTGGGCAAGTCTGTTCACACTGTGAATTATCCATTCTTCAAATGAAAAGACTGACAGTGTTGCTCCAGTCTATAGCACCTTGATCTTGATATGTCCTCAGAGCTTTCTCCGCAGGCATCATTCTAATCTTTCTTTTGGCTAAACCAAGGAACCTTAGTCCTCCCATCACTTCTGTAAAGTGGGTTTTCCAGAGATTCTTATAGATCTTGTATAAACATTTCCAGTTCTGTCAAATTCTTCTTTAAGAAAAATTTTTAGGGGGATCCTTTTTAGGGGGATTGGTATTTCATCTATTTCTTCAATCTGCAGTCAGGCCAGAAATTGTTTTCCATAGATCAGCATACATGCTGCTGTTTCTTACCTTATTGGCAAACCAATACAGTGGTGGCCTATAAACTTGTACTGTTTATTTTTCCCTTTTACAGTTATCTGCCTCCATCTTGTCATAAATCATCTTCTGCTCATCTGGCTTACTATCTTACCTTCCTCAGTGTTTGGTGGTTGTTTGTTTTTTTCTCTTCCTGCCATGTTTTTTTTCTATTTATGTTAACCCCTCGCTTCTATCCCTTGGTTCGGTTTAACTTTTTTTTCCTCTTATCCCTCCCTGGTAAAAATAAGATTCCCAAGCAATTTCAGGCAGGTAATTGTATGAATAAGACAGGGTGTACTGCTTTGGAAATTTCCAAAACTTTTGGATTATATGGTGATGGCTGTCAACCAATGCAGATTGAGCTCTGGCAAGGTAGAGGCCATCAAAGCTGCACACTATTTTTAAAATTCTTTCTGCCGAGGAATCTAGACTTAGTCCAGATGTCTTCTAAAGTTCAACGTCCAGATCCCTATTTAAAAAATCCAATTCTAACTTGATATATTATTCAGCAATTCTACATTTATTGTGTCTCAAAGCTTTGAGTATCACAGTTGTTCAGTTTGCAGATTGGCATTTAGTGAAAACCAGAACATTTTTCATTTGCAAGCAAAGTCTCAAAGGTGAAAGATGAGATTAAACTCTTCCTCTGTTCTACCTTCATCAGCTTCAAGAATCTTCATAGCCAACTTCATTCTCAGTAACACTGGAATAACATTCTTGCCCAAAATACCTGCTGGACTTGAAGAACCCAACAGCATGTCCCATCCACCTTCTCTCCACCAGCTTGCCTCACAGAAGGTCTTTTTAAGCAAGAGAAGCGAGCAATCAGGGAGCATGCTCACATGCTCTTGAGAGTGTTCCCTGGCTTGCAGAAAGTATTTTGGATGGCTGTGATTTGAGAGCTGTGATGAACAGGCAGCAGAGATTCATTCTGATAGCAAGTGAGTGGAACTATATTTAGGCATAGGAAAAGGAGCAAAAGCCAGAAGTTTGGAAAGGCATCTTGTGTTGATGGAGGATAAGCAGTGAGGTTCAGCTCCTTTCCCGTTTTGATGATGGCTTTGCAGCTCAGAGAGAATTTTATTGTAGGTTTCCAAGGAGGTCTAGGGTGGGAAATTAGTAAAAACCTGCAGGTGCTGCTAATTTGGTGTTATGAGTAGAAGAGAACTTAAAGGTGCATTTCATAGGTAAGTACTTCTTCCTTTTTTCTTTCATCTTTTTTCACACAAAAATACAGGATTCAAACCCTTTTCACATTAACAGAAGCTTTCAAAAAGATTAAGATATGTGCCCAAAATGAGAATATGAGCAAGTGTATATCATCTTTCCAATACAAGCTTCTCCTATGTCTTCAGTCAGGGTTAAATATATATAAAGGGCTTCTTTGTTTCTTTCCGTCTAAAAGCACTGTGGGATGTGAAGTTACCTTGCTCATTTTCATGCATGCACAAAAAGATAGGCAATTTGTCTGACCTATTTCTTTCTTTGAAGGGAATGTTTGAGACCAGCTCAAATTTAAGGAGTCTAAAAAAATGTTGAAGTCGGATCAGATGCTCTCTTTCTCTTATTTGTACCTCTCTGTTGAAAGCCCACTGTACAGGGAATTTTTTGTTGCCTCCATGCCTACTGAAAATAAAGAGATATGTAGAGGGTCTATGTCTTACTGGATATGGGGCTGAACATTTTGTTCACTCAGAATTCCTACCAAGGGATTTTTATTTTTTTCTCCCTAGATCCAAAAATGTAAGCATGCTTAAGTAGCTCAAAATGAAGCATCTGGTACAGCATGCATTCAGGGAGCTCAACATTACCAACTGTGTGCAGAAGGCAGACTTATGCAATGACTGGGACAGGCTAGGAATGTGGTTCCTTCTGGTAACCTATGTAAGAGTCAGCCAAGAAGTGTAAGCTTGATAGTTAAAACAACATCCTGTCATAGAGTTTTATTGAAAAACTGAAGGTTACTTGACCTATAGAATTATCAATTTATCTTTTCCTCCACCATTCCCTGCTTGACTGTTTCTTCACTGTATGACCTTCCTCTTCCTCCTCCCTGTCTCTGACATCTCACCTGTTAAGTAGAACTTTCTGAATCATTCATGTTAACATAGTCCTCATCTTTCTCTGCTCCTGAGCTGATTTTCTTACACTATTCATGTGCATTCAACCGACGGTTTAGGCAGACAGGTTCTGCTGTGTGAGTTGCTCACAGGCTGCTCAGGAAGGGCTAGACGGTGCTTTAAGGCACCACCCTGTTTCCACAGGGAGTGGCGTATGAATGGTGCTGACCCAGGAGGCAAGGTGCTGAGAAGCCTTGCAGTCATGCGTGGTTGCTTGTCACCATGTCAGGCCAATGCTGGAGCCTCTCCATCCACATGCGATGGCGTGTGCGTCACACTAAGCCATGCTATGAGAGGGAAGACTGTTGCGTCCTCAACTTTTGGATTTGTGCTGGAAACATTGTTGATAATGCAGAGATGTTTTAGTTATTTCTGCACAGCGCTTACACAGAGTCGAGGCCTTTTCTGCTTCTTCTACTGCCCTGCCAGCAAGTAGACAGGGGATGCACAAGAAGTTGAGAGGGGATACAGCTGGGATAGCTGATCTGAACTAGCCAAAGGGATATTCCATACTATAGGACATTATGCTCAGTATACAAACTGGGAGGAGTGGCCCGGAGGGTGAGGCAGATCACTGCTCGGGGATCGGTCAGTGGGTGGTGAGCAGTTGCACTGTGCATCACTTGTGTTTCTTGGGTTTTGTTTCTCTCTGTTCTTGTTATCTTCGTTTTTATAACTATGATTATTATTGTTATGATTATTATATTTTATTATTGTTGTTATTATATTGTAGTTTAATTATTAAACTGTTCTTCTCTAAACCCACAAGTTTTACGTTTTTTCGGTTCTCCTCCCCATCCCATTAGGATGGAGGAGGAGTGAGGGAGTAGCTGTGTGGTATTTAGTTGCTGATCAGGCTTAAATGATGACAGAGACCCATTTCTCTGTTCTCCTGGACTACCAATGTGACCCTGATGAAATTGTAGAGATCATGCCAATGCCTAATGATGGCAAGACTAGTTCAGATGCACTGAGGTTGCATCAGGCTGTACCATTACAGTATTGTGCTCAAGTTGAGCAGTCCATTGGGAAGTACATCATAGGACATTGAAGTGCTGGGGCCTGAGTTGTGGGCCTCAAGTTGGCATTGACCTGTGGATGAGTCACAATCCAGCAGAATGTTTTGGTTTTCTTATTGGCTTAAAGTTCCAGAGGCAGAACCTGGCTCACCTGCATCTATGTGTCTCTGCCCTCACCCAGGTGGTTGTGGTTGGGGTGGTGGGAGAAGCCAGGACTATAGCAACTAGGAGCTGATTAGTCTGAAGAGCTTCTTGTTGGATGTGGCTTCTGTTGGGGCTGGTTGCATCTTGCTGAGTTTTCTCAGTGGTGTCCTTCCATATGAAAGGTCACTGAGGGAGCCATCTCTGTCCGTTGTGTCCATCAAGTGATGCCAGAACCACAATGGGTAGTGGAGGAGCTGGGCCCACAGGAGCCCGTGGCAGCAATGTCTGAAAGAAGCCTTCTGAGGGGGTGTTGCTGAGTTCAGTGTCGGCCTGTGTGATGAGGCAACTGATGGCAGAATAAAATGGTGAGGGCTGAATCAGCACAACAGAGATGACACTGTGGAGCTGAGGATCTCAATTAGTGGCTCAGCACAACCTGCAGCCCCTTCTGTAGCTTGCTGCAGACATGACTTCAGCTATATGCAAGTAGGCATGCTTAATGATTTGATAATGATTTTACATTTTGTAGGGTGAGTATTGGCACACATAGGTGTCTTTGAAGCATTTGCTTCAAACACCCACACCTCATGTGTGATGGAATTATTGTTCTGAGGATCAATACTTCCGAAAGTAAGGAACCCTCAGATGCTACTGGTGATGTATGGCAGATAAGCTCATGGACAGGTAGTTTATGTACATGTTTTGTTATCAACCACACATGGATTTTTGTCATTGGAGAAGATAATCTGAAACATTATTAAGAAAAAGTACCTTGACTGACACACCTTCCCTAGGAAGGCAGAAAGACAGAGGATACTGGAATCCTGGAAAACGGAAAGCTTGAAGGCTTGTTCCTATTTTTCTTTTACACACAAGCTTTTAACTGATTTTGTTTTTTCTACTCTTGAACAGTTGGTAGAGTGGGTGTTACATCCAACACCTCCATGTGACAAATCTCAGCCTACAAAATACTGACACGTTACATGTCATTAACCATATGGGACCTAATTATGCTGCCAGCTTAAATACAGATGCAAGTCCCAAAGGATCCATTTGCTATATATGCATGGGTCCTATAGAATCTTACAGTATGTTTGCCTACACAGATCAGGGAGTTCATTTGACATTTGCAGCCTGCATGGTTTTATAAAGATGTGTACAGCCTAAGATGTAATATATAACTGAAATAAAAGGTGAATTTTTACTCATAAGATTGAAGGTTTTGGGGGAGAAGGGATAGTGCCAGTATGTCTACACCAATAAATGAAAAAAATTGTCGAGGTCTTCCCAGAGAGTACCATTTCAGCATTTTGCAGCCGTGTCCATAAAGAAAACTGGCCAAAGGTAGCCAAAGTCCTTAAAATAGTGGAGCATTGCCATCCTCTGCCTACAGACAAGCTGGAACAAAGAGGCCCAGATTTGGCAGTGGTCTCCCTACTCTGTCTCTTTCACTGGAATGTCAGAGGCATGAGTGCTACATAATGCCACTTGCAGCAATTTCATCACAGATTATTTTAGCAGGTAGCCTGTGGAAGGGCAGGGGTGAACTCTGTGCAGGTTGGATATGAACACCAAGAGGACTCTTAGCAAGAGAGGAGTAAGTATAATATCAAAGGTCTAGGTAAACAAGAAAAGTGAGAGGACAGGAGTAAGAGAAACAAAGTGCAGAAATAGCAATGGTGCTTAAGATGAAGTGTTTCGCTGATACAATTTCAATAGCTGAGTATTTAATGCACCCTAGATCCTATTCAGAACATGCTATCTACAAGGCCCTGAAATGCTTTACAAATTAAATATTTACAAAATAAATATCAAGGAATCAAAGGTCTGAAAGCTGGCATGTTCTGCTGGAGGTCAACGATGGCACCTATCTTGTCTCCCAGACCTCTTCTGTCCCCTGTACTAGGCTATCTTTCATGATTGATGGTTATAACCTGTTACCGTACAGGAGGTGCCACATTGGGTCCCTCCCCTGTCGTTTGTGGAAATTCAGTCTTTGTGTTCTTCAGATCAGAAGTGAGAATGCAGTGAGGTGCTCTCAAGGGACTAAATATTTCTGCAGACTTAGCTGTATTTCAAGCAAAAGCAAACTATGGAACACAGCAATAACTCAAAACTGTGTTTGCATTTTTAAGTAGTCAATTTGTCCTAAATATGTCAAGTAGAAATGACTTAATTTTGCTTTATAAAATGGGTCTTCAAATCAATCATGTTAATAACTTCTCATAAGCTGATGGTTTCTCTCTGGCTAGATAAATATGTCATTTTGATATGATCATGGTAGAGGTGCTACTAGCTTCATTACATAAACAAGAAATGAGTAATTACTTCACAATTTTGTAGAGGATTTTGTAAAAAAAAATCATAACTCAACCTATGACAACATTTGAGTGGTTTTTTTGTGTGTGCACTAGAATGAAAAAAACATTTTGTAACATTTTCCTTCTTTCTTTCTATAGAAAATAGATAAACACTTTATAGGAAAAGGGGAAGAGTTTGGTCTTTTTTTAAATGAAAAATACCTGTTAAAATGGGAAGAGTGGGTACTTGTGCATTGTTGTTCTCTGCTGGTGGAATTTGCTATAGCCTTATCACCTACACACCACACCTCTGCACAGCCACGGGTTACAATTCATATGTCCAATGGCTGTTTTTGCTGTCCTCTAAAAATAGCTATGACAACATTTGCAGTGAAACTATTTTGTTAATCTGCATGGGTGTGTGCTAAGATGCTCTGACTTCAAAGATCAGCATTCTGCCTGACATGCAAAATTTACTGAATAAATAATAAGACTGATTGCTTTTGGTTTAAATATAACCTAAAAAGTGTTTGGGACAACTTACCAAGTAATTACATATCTTGGGGAGTTGGTCAGATTGTGAATATGGTCTGTTTATGGGCTTTGATTGAAAAAAAAAAATCTTTAAAATGCTGAATTATTCTAAAGTCCATAGTGAGGTTTTTGACTCAGTATAATCTTTGCAACTGAAAAATCTCCAAAAGGCTACCAAGTGACACTTTGTGGTAGGAAGGATTTTGTAGTAAGAAAGGATATTTATTGCCTTCTTTCCAATCACATATTGCTTTAATGTTTTGATTCGTATGCAAATAATTAATTACTACATGTTACTGCTTAGTTACAACTATGTATTATTTAGGTGCCTAACTTTTCTTACAGAAAGTCAGTACTGGCGAAACACCCAGGCCTGCAGTCGAGCAGTTGCAGAGTTATTCAGTAATTCAGTATCGAGCAGAGACACCTGACCTCTCTGTGGATCTTGGGTGCTCAGATTGGTTCTTGCTCTGAGCTCCGTGGCCGTGACTTAGTGTTGTGCTCATATGGCATCCTGACATGTACTTCTGCACAGCACCATTAATGTACACACTAATTGTCAGTTTGTTGAACAGGAACAGGAGGATTGCCCTCACAAGCCAAGAATATTTTTTTTTCCCTGTATTTCTTTGTCTATCACTGTGATTCTTTGTCTATCTAATGGTACTGAAAGCTTTTCCTTTCTTCTATTATACGTTTGAATAGCATCTAGCATAAAGATACCTTCACCTTAACTGGTGCCCATATATGTCATTATAAGTAATTTATGAAAAGAATTTCCATTCCCAAATAGAGGCACATGCAGTCTTGACTTACTTTACTGTTAAAGCCTGAGTCCTTCTCCTTCATTGACTGTTTTATTTCTTTGGTCCAGAGAGTGCAAAGGAATTGGACAAAAAGATGCGGTGGTTTCAATCCATCATATATGCTGCAGGATTCTGTCTCAGCAAGTGCTCTGAATCCTTTTGCTACTTCTACTCTGAACAGTTCAACTACTTAAGAAGCAGCAAATCAAAATTAGCCTTTGCTGATAGACAATAGTCTTCTGAATGTTTGCCACGTTTTTAGTATTATCTGCTAGAACAAGAACAGTGCTGATGAAGGAATTTGCCTTAATTACAAGTTTCATCAAGGACACTTACTGTGTGTGGCAATTAGTTTATTCATTTTCCTCCTTGCAATAATTTTCTCTGAGCAAAACCCCTTTAGCCTTGACTGAAGTAGAAACAGCTATATTATTGTAAATTCTGTAAACCTAGCACCTTGGAATAAACTTGCTGTTGGAGATCACTGATGGCTAGCAAAATATTGGTTCTACGTATTTTTGTTGTTGATATGAAAAATGGTACTTGTTATATGCTGGTAGGTCAAAGTTTTATCTGAAAATGCTAAACACCCATGTAGAGCTTTGGACACTATTCCAGTTCTGGTGAAGGTGAAGACCTTATATTTCTCATATTTCTAAAAGTAATTCCAGTATTTTTGAAACAGATTAACCTAAAGCTGTTTGGGACAGGGAATGAAGTCTCCCTGGGCATATGTATATCACAAAATAAAAAAGGTCTAGGGCTGAACTTAAGCACTGCACATTCTATCTGTTAACTCATACCCTGCTTCTCTTCTGGACCACTACAACAATCTCTATACAAGGTAAGTCTGCTATAATGAGGACTGGACCTAAGCAGTGGATGTAGACTAATCTCTGTTCTCCTAATCTACTTGTCCTGTCCCTTGTCCAGTTGTCCAGTGTGCAGAAACCCTTGTGTGAACACAAAGGGACAACATCATCCTTGTGAGCTTTACAGTAGCAAATGTTACATAATTTGGAATTTTCGGTTGCTATACCTGAAGAACCTTCATTTATGTGTTCCTGAAAAGCTGGTACAATCTGATCATACCAGACCTATCTATTTTGAACACTTCATGATTCATACAGTCTCCAACTGTGCCTGGGAATTATCTGGGACAGTTCTATTTGATCCAGGCAAAAATGATTCCAGGGACCACTATAGCAATTTAATGCCACAGAGAATCATGTTTCAGCGAGAGGGAGTGTTCTCTGGTGCTGCTTTAATATACTAATATAAATGTTACCTTTGTTTCCTGATAAATATATTTTTTATCCTGCAGGCATATGTTAAAGAAAGCAGTTACGAATACAAGCACAAACATACAGATTTTCATTCCACTCAAATCTTTGCATAGTCTGCTTTGTTTTCCAAATATCTTAATTTCTTTATAGCTCCCTATAGCTTGTTGAGGTATTATTATTAAATATGCTTTATTTTACTGGAGTGAATAATGAGACACTAAAAAATGATAGCTGTGAGATCACTCAGTTTTATATAAACAAATATATTTTGTATTAAAATTATTGTTTATTGAAAGAGGATTAATTTCAAAATAACAGGTATTTGAGAAATTTAAAAAGGTAATGAAGTATATAAATTAAACTAGTTAGGATCGGACAGTAAAACATAAAGCAGAACAGGCACTAAGGCAAAAATGGCTTTCTTATCCGAAGTTTTCATCCCAGATAATGATATGCATTGGCGTGTGAATTTTCCCATTGGGAATGGAAGGAAGAGCTCTAAAATCACTCAGAAAGTTGATTTACATAATGTAGCATGGAGATCCCAAATAGTAATAAAGCAAAAATTATAGAAGTCAAGAGGAGTTAAATCTCACAAAGTAAATAAAAGCAGATTACTAAAGTCTACCATTGTTGTATGCAAAGTTGTGAAGAAGAACAAGAACAGATTGAGTCAACAGGAAAAGTAATTCAATCTTGGCCCTAAGCCAAACCAAACATTTCTTGGCACAGAAGTGGTGGAAAAGATAGCTCTATTTCATTTTTCTTCAAGTTGGTAACTAAATTGTCCCAGAAACCCTATCCACTCAATGGAGCATCACTTCCTAGGGGTGGTTCAACCCTCCATATTATTTAACCTCTTAATTAATGACCTTGGATTACTGCCTTCCTAACTCAGGTACTTCCGATAAGTATTTAAAATTACGTGTGCTGAAAGATGAAGACTGGAGAATATGAATGCAGAGGCAAGTTGTTTGGCAGGAAGGAGAATATGGAAGTGGAAATGACCACAACTGAAGTGGGAGAAAATTAAAGAGAATGTGGAATAATTTTGGTTCTAGAGGATTAAGACTAGTTATCTGTGAAATCATAAGCTTGGCAGAAAAGTCTTTTTTAAAAGGACTTTTAGAACATCTTTTGGGGGTTCTTTAAAGGAAACATTGTTTCATGGGTGGCAGTGTAATACTGGAGGATAGCACAGACAATGGATATGCTTTAATGCATGTTTGTGTGAGAGGAAAGATCTCATCACCCACAGACCAAGTCTCTGTAGTATGTTTGCTTTCAAACAAGCTTTGAAGAGAAGGATATGGAAGTAAATATAAGATTTCAGATGTTTTTAATCCTTTAAAATGGGATTATTGATTTAATTTTATTTTTTTCTCCCTAAAGAAATAAAGTGTTCTTTGGGTTTCCTCTGTTCAGGCTTGTTAAGTGCTGATACAGTGCTACAGAGGAAATTAGAGTTAGGGTTTGGGTTTCCTAGTAGCTGGAAAATGCTGCCATGAAACTGAGGTGGGCAGGAAACTGGGTGACAGGGAAAAAGCAGGACATTGCATAAAGTTCTTCACAGATGTTTTCAGTAATCAACACTAGGACTAGTTTCCCATAATGCTTTAGTAACTGATGTAAGTATAATTAGTTTGATCCCTGGGATTTTCTAATGATGAAAAAATATTAACCAGTAGAAATGAGAAAAAGAGCAATGTACAAGAAGAATTAGATGGTCTTTTGACTAGGCTAAAAGAAATTGTACTGGGCACTTAAAATCTTCCCTGTCTTTAGATATCTAACCTAAATAGTTCAATCCAGGAGCATCATCATCCAAATGATATCTGCCCAATTTGTCTGTAAATCGATAAGAAATTCTTACACTTGCCAAGAGGAACTCAAGTGTTAAAGTGGCTTTCAGAGTAGTTTTGAAGTGTGTGATGATCTCTGTTGACTAAGTGTGAAGCTTAGAGTGATGAAGTTCCTCTCTTGTCTGCTACAAACACTGCTTTTTCCTTACAGATTCATGTTAATTTCTGTGGTTCCCCAAGAGTTCAGCACTTAGGAGGAGAGGATGCAGGAGAAAAGAGAAGCCAACATAATAAAGATGTAAAAAAAGCAAATAGCATCTTGGAGTGGTTTTCAGAAAAAAATAGAAGAGCGTTTGTCCTGTTGTACAGCATTCTGTAATCATCACCTGATTGTTGCAGACTGGTAGTGATTGATTTCTGGTGAAGAGAGAATCAAAGTGGAGACAGCTGTGGAGAAAGGTTATTAGTGTAGTCTGAAGAACCTATCATGAAACAGGAGCCCAGAAGATTTGTCTTTGTTTAGTGGAGCAAAATGAAGCCTGAATAATATCGTTAGTGTTTTTAAGTACATCACTTTGAATAGTAATGATGGCTGAAATAAAAATGTTAATAAGTGTAGGCTGAGTATTAGAAGGATTTCCAGCTATGTGGTGAAGGTGGCTCTAGAGTAGCCTCATGATTGATAAACTTTTTGTCCAAAGAGCAGCTGGTTTGCAGTTACAGTACATGCATCAGTATGTGCATATGTATTTTAGAAGAAACAACTGAACTGAGGTGCCTCTGAAATCATACCCCCAGACTCTTTGAAAATAACATCAAGGAGAAGAAAATGTTTATAAGAACATTGGCATGTTCAGTGTTGATGAAGACAGTAAGACACAATGAATTTTCAGGTCAGCTTAATTTTGCACCTCAGAAAAAACATTGGTGTTCATGATTGTTGAAATGAGCTGAGCTACATGGCTGCAAATAGGGGAAGAACATCAATTTATGAACTGGATGCAATACACACTGATAAATGGAACAGAGTGTGTACAGCCTGATGTTAAAATCTACGCCATCGTTCAAATAAACCATGGTTATGCCATGTTCAAGTTCGATAAGGAGCCAAGAAAACTGGCCTGTTATTCAATAAAGTTAGCTTAAACAGAGGTATTCCTATGGCTTGTTCTCCTCTCGTCCCCTTCTCTTTTTGAACTCCAGTGTGTAATACAAAAAGGAAGCAAGATTGAATGGAATGCAGTTTTGTACACAGAGGGAATCTGCAAATTCTAAAGCAATTGTTTAATGGATTTGGGGCCGCCTAGTATGCTAATTACAGATTGGAGGAAAAATCAATTGATCAATAAAGTTGTCTCAGTATAGGAATAGATTCCAATTGGGGGCTGACTACACAAGCTAAGAAAGAAAGAAAGAAAGAAACCAACCACACATACCCGGGATATATCTCTGTGTATTCCTAAATGCCAGGCCAGAGACTGGATTTTTTTTTAGTATCTTTTTATAAAATCTATACTATTGACTGCATCAGAGACTGGAATCTCACTACCCAAGGTGAGTGCTTTCCTGAAAGCTGTATTCTTGTTTTTTCCCTGGGTGCATTGAATGTTTGGGTAATTTATACAAAATTAAAATCTCTGACTGGAGAGACTGAAGGAAACCCACATCATCATGCCTTACAATTCCCACTGCTTGTAGATCTTCAACTCAAGCACAGAGGGAAATGGAAGCTCACTTCTCATATTGGGGATTACTATGCCTGAATCGTGTGTGAGAAGTGCTGTTGAAGTGAGCAACCTCAGGTAAATGTTTTACAGGCAACTCTCAAGCAAAGGGGAGGGCTTTCATCCACCTAAATCAGGCACCTTCATCCTTTTGCAGGGCAGGCCCTTTATAGTATTTTATGCTTTCTAACTGTGGCAGAAGTCAAAGCAGAATGATGATTTTGGAGGCTCTGGGTGGGCTCTTCCTTGCACTGCAGAAGTCTAGATGACTAATTCTCGGGTGGAGTAAGCTAGTAGCTGGATACCTGGATGCCCATCTGTGTATCCGGATGGGATCACAACTGTTACCAAGGGGAACTACTATTTTGCTGGTGGAGCAGGTCTTCTGAATATCAAACTAAGTCTGGGTCAGTCCTTGTTTCATGCAGTAGGATATAACACCACCTAATAGAAACCAGAAGTGGGTTGTGTCCTGATCTCACTGACAACACTGTGGAATGTGAACAACCACAGCTTACTGAACCGTGCCAAAGAGAGGTAGGGTTGCAAGTCCTCTATCTTTCCTACTGAAATGTGCAGAGCACAAAATTTCTGCAGCAGATTCAGAAAGTTCTCCTCAAAATGTATACTGGGCAACTAAAAGTAGGTTGGTGAAGGAAAATGAAGTCTATGTTCCCTATTTCTTGTCAAGAAAGAAAGCCTGTTCCTTTAGAGCTGAGCATATGAATATAAAAAATGCTGAGTTTTCTAGGCTTATTGTATCTTTGCTAAGTACCAAATAATAGTTTTAAAAGCTAGAAAGAGCTTCAGGATGTGTGGTAGGCATATTGGTTGTGGGATGATATATGATGTCAATATGTTGCTAAGTATTTTTTTATTATTATCCTTTATCTTCTGTAACACTGGAAATTAAAGTTGAAGTTAAAAAAAACCCTCTACTTTTAACTCTGTTTTAAATAATTTTGTGTTATATGTATCTGGCTTATGTTGTGTGCTTACAGACACTGTGATCAAACTGATGCAAGGGTATTGTTCTATCCTGATGCTCCTAGAAAAACAAACTAGAGCTTTTATGGACATGACAGCAACATAGAAAGGTTTCCATATGAGGACTACTTCAAGTTCATTTGTAAATCTGTAGAGCAAGAGAGTGTACACATCCATATGTGTGTGTAATCTAACTCTCTAGCTATACGGAATGACTGTGTAGTCACTCGACGTCCATATGCTTAGATGAAAGACAACATTATCAGTGTTGGTACCAGGAGCTTTGCTGAAGATTTCTACCACCTTCATGTATGTTGCAGTGATTCAGAGCTGGTGATGTGATTTTCTTTTTTCCCTGACAAGTGCAGTCAGAGAGTAAGCAGTATTTCACTGTGTCAAGAGATCTAAAGTGAATTCTAGCTTGAATAACTGCTGTTCACAGAAAAGCAAAGACGTATTTGGATTAATCTATTATGATTAAATTTAAATAATGCAGTAGCTGCAAACAAATTGACTTTTACAAAGAAAAAATGGGGCACATATTTTTAATGGACACCACATATTCATGTTTGTATTCATAAATACATATTAACATATCTTTTATATGAAATTATTAGGGCCTATTCCAAAACTCAAAGAAATTACATGGGAATATTTATTATATCCAAATGCAAACATGCAAAGGAAGATAAATGTAGTTAAGCAAAAGGAAGTGCAGAGGAAATAATGATGTCTGTTCTAACTATTTTTCCTCCCTCGCATTTGCTCTTACTGTCCAGTTTTACCAATGTGGGAGCAGAGTTTCCTCTTTTCTAGATTATTGATCACTTCTGTGTGGAGAAGCGTACAGCCACATTTCTTCTCACCCATGAACAGGGCCTCTGCACAAATGAACAATGTAGAAACTCTGTTAAGGATTGTTTTCTGTGTAGTGCCAAAGACATGTGGTTTCTTCACCTGTTCACCCTAATGCACACTTGTGTGTTGTGAGTTTTGACATTGTTCCATAGATTTAAATGCCAGAAGAAACCTGTCTGCTCAGACACTCAGACCTTCTGCATAACACAAGTCACGGAATTTTACCCAGTAAATCAAGCAGTGGAAGAAATCATTCTTGCTGCTAATGTAAGTGTTATCAAGCCCGTGAACTTGTGACTAAACCAGAGTATATCTTATTGAAAGACATTTGGTCTAAATGTAAGGCCTCCAGGAGATGATTAATCAGCTACATCCTTTAATTATGTTGCAACCGTTAATTACTCTTGCTGTTAAAAGTTGTCTTGCTTCCAGTCTGAATGTGTCTGTCTCCATGGATACATTCTTCTATGGAAAGAATAGGGCACTGTGACCTCTCTCTTCATAGAGGTTTCTATTTGTTGTCTTTCTTTGTAGATTGTTTGTCTTAATCTCAGGCTACAATCATCCTGACTGAGGGATGCGTCCTGATAGCTTGTTGTAAATACAGAACTCCTCTGAACAACACAAAAAATGTGTACTTTAGATTTACATGAGTATGAGGGATGTAAAAATCTGGCTCTCAGTTAACATGCTGCTCTTTAGCTAGAAGAAATCCTTGTCTGTATAATAGACTACCAACTTAGTGAGGGTTTCTAGTTTTGATTTCCATTCAGCTTGGCTATCAGCCTTGGAGAGGAGAAGGTGTTCTTGCCAATATCATAGATTTCACCTTCATAAAGAGATATTGAAGAAGAAATTAATATTTCTCAAGAAGATTCAGTACGGATGGCTTGAGGAATCTGCTGAAAATAGAGATTAACCCCTTTATTTTATTAATTTATTTTCTGCAGGCAATTTCTTTGCATCACTTCCTTAGGTTTTGAAATGTCTGTTTCTGACTGAGCTCAACAAAAACAACCATATTTGGCTGTGAATACTTCTTGATAAAACCTGTTTAAAATATCAGAATAATGGAAAATGTAATCAATGCTTCAAAAATCAAATTTTACTTACAGTAAAATAGCATAGCATTGATTAGATAACATTGATCAGTGACAGAGATGTTCAGAAGCAACATAACTTGCATTTACTGTCTGCACGAGGAGAAGAAAATCTTAAAATCAGCAGGAAACTGGTTATAGAATCCTGTGTTGGAAAGGGTGTGGAGCTGTCTTCATTGACTATGCTCCTCAGCTTCATCCCACCTAATTCCATGCTTTCTTCCCATGGAGGTGAGGGGTTTGATATTGACTCACATATGCAGTATCCAGGAAATTTGTGAATTAGAGGAGGAGGAGAGTCTAGGCTGACTTCTACTACCCTTGCTTGCATAACATCTTAATTTACTATTTCAAAGACATTGAATAAAATATCACTCCTTGTTAAAACTGAATAAGCCAGTCTGCAAGTTGGTCAACTTTTAGCAACAGCAGCTAAAAAACCCCGACGCCTAGAGAAACATGAATAGCCTCACAGAATGTAAATGAAGGTCTGTTTGTCCCAGGTTGTCATGTCTGCTAGTGTCTCACAGCTCATGTTTCCAGGGAATCCTGTGGTTGAATAATCTGTGCCATTATTGGTCTTCTGGTTTCTAAGTGGTAGAAATAATCTGATGCCAAGGTGTACTCAGTCAAAGCATACATGTAAAGACAGGGATGGAAACATGCAGGGAGTGGTACATGTCCTGAAGCATGTCCTGAAAGAACTGGGGTGATGCCAAAGTCCTTTTTGTCTGTCAGTTCTTCAAATAAATCTCTATTCGATTTAATATCTCCAGATGTATGTAAAGTATGATTATTCTTACCGTTAGTTCTTTATACAGATATACAACCTTTAGCTTAAACTCCTTAAATTCTTGACCCCTGTGTCTAAATTAATAAATATGGCAGGAAAGTTCTTCCTACACTTGTGTAAGGCTTCATGAAAATATGAACATATGGAAGACAGAAGGACTAAAGATAGTGAGCATTTCACAGGTTAGATTGTTTTAGGTCTCCACATTTGGCAGTGGTGGAGCTGAATGTTGAACCTGAGGAGGAGGCTGGGCTCAGTGGAACTTTCCCTGCTTTCCTGCTGAAAATAGGAATAGTGAGCTCCAGTGTTTGCAGGACAAGGCGGAGTTGTCAAAGTGGTTTCTTTCGCTGGTGGGTTGTTTCTATTTCTTTGCAGAATTGAGATTGTAGAAAAAGTTGCTTTGTGAACCCTGGAGCTAAAAAGGACTGATTTCCTCCCCAGAATTTAATTTTTTCCCTTAACTCCTCCATCTCACAGCCCTGTTTTTGTACCCAACCAAGTGTCAGCTGGTTCCTCTGTGTAGGTAAGAAGCAGCACATGAAGTGTGATCACCAGGTGCAGCTGAACACAGCAGAAAAGGGCTGAGCTTTGTCTCCTTTTCCTTCAGCAGAGGCAGTGATTTGGGTTACTGTCCTTTACCCTGACATTGATTTTTGTTTCATGAAATTTATAGGAATACTTAGTATCTTTGTAACTGGCATCTTTTTTTCTTTTCTTATGTGGCTGAAATTAGCCAAGAGATAATTAGAAGAGGATGGACAAATTCACCGTCTTCTGAAGAAAGCAAACTATAGGTATTAGGAAGTCTTTGCAGGAACAGAATAAAGAGTAAAAATGTGTATCTTTTTCAGAAAAAAAAAGAGAATTTGGAATTTCAAAGACATGCATTTTGAAATTTGTGGTTCAGATGGGAAAAACAGGTTTAAACTCTTCCACTATTTGAATTTAATAACAGTGGAGGCTTTAAGCCTTAATTGTGTTTCATTTTTATGGTCACCTAGTGTCATCTCTGGGTACCTAAAGGACAAATCTCTGTGTTTATAATTTCTGCATCAAGTCATTCATTTTGTTATCAGATAAAGCAAAATGACTCACAAGAGTAAAGCAACAAGCAATTATGTGCTTTTTATATCTCAGAATACCTACATATGTTAATAAAAAAAGCATTGCAATGCCAATAGTTTTTTTTTTTTCTTAAACAGATACAAATAAACATATCATTGGGGAAATTATTTATACACAATTGTATTTCATTTAAGCACTTCAGAAATTAAGAACATAAAATAGAAAAAAGTCTTTTAAAAATAAAACAATATTAAAACAATATTATTGGTGGCTTTTTACTGCAAATAAAAAGGATCTGTCAAGCTAAGACTTGCAGTGAGGGATATTCCATCACTTCTTTTCAGATCTACCTGTTCTAATCTATATATGGTCTCATGGTGAAGAATATTTAAGTCTTTTTGTGTATAGATGGTATTTTCCCCAAAACATATTGCTCCCCTTCTCTCTTGTCCCCTCCCATGGACTGCTGTGACAAGAGCAGTTGTCTACTCTGTAATAACCTTTTAGGTTCTAGAAGACAGTCCTAGATCCCTGTGAACTTTCCCTTATCTAGGCTGAATAAGCCAAATTCTTTCAACCTTTCTTCATACATTAAGCTCAACTTCCAACCACCTTGTAGCCCTCCACTTGATGTGCTCCAATTATTTCAGTTTTTCTTGAACTTCGGGGAATCAGCATTGGGTATTGTCAACAAGTTGTCTTCCATCTCTGATGTCATTCACAGGCACCCTTGTTTGGATATTTTCCATGCAACTTGTTTCAGGATTTATTGCACTGCAATTTATCACATATTTTCAGCACAGTAAGTGCATATACATTTGAGGTATTTTTGAATATGCTCAGAGCTCAAATATGTTAAGTGGGAAAGCAGTGTTATCATAATGCTCTGATCATTAATGGAGTGTATTTAGTGAGAGCTGAAAGTGTTTGGCAATTTCTGGGGTAGAATCCATAAGAATTAGTTGAACAAAATCTTACTTATTATAGGCTTGTAGAAATTATTTTCCTGGATCACTGTCCATCTGTTCCAGGATATTATTTGTAAATATTGCTATTAAATGCTGCAGAAGGTGAAAGAAATTGCATCCTGAGCAAAAGCAGCCTACCTGCCCTATTGCATTTCAGTTGTGGCTTGTAATATCTCTTCTATTTTCAAAGGAGAATATTATTTCATTGCTTGGTGATAGAAGAACCTGTCCACATTCTCCCTGCCTCAACTATACTTACCGTTTCCCAGCAGAAAATATTGGCATCTATGTCTTTTCCCATACAGGCCCCTTGCTGGGGCTCACTTTTCTATAATTAGGAGTCTCAATTAACATGTCTTTTGATTTTGTTTAATAATTAACAGCTTACTTATTTTTGCAGAAGCAGAACAGATGAATTGCTTATTGTTTCTTTTACTCTTTAAATACTATAGCTACACAGACATGATGAGCAGACTAGTGTCTTTGCACTCATATGCATGATGAATTTCTCAGAATGTACTGAATTACTGAATGGTGTTGTATCAAATCATGATCTCAATCACCCACCAATAAAATATACTGGCTTGCATGTCTTTCATTGCTCACATACATTATGCTTTGTAAACCAGCTGTATGCCAGAGCTCTCTATTTCCAGCGCTACAGAGTCAGTGTAACAGGTCCTTTCAGCCTCTAGTTTCTCCCTAGAAATTACTTGGACACTCAGCTTGTCACAAAATGGCTGCTTGTAGAGAGGAGAAAGAATGAAAATTCATATTAATTTTAATGCTGTTACTGAATCTGAGCATGAAGGTTTAAACTAAATCTCTTCCATCTTTTCTGCCTTTCTTTGCCTTGCATACCTGATGTAACTGCCGGGGTGACAGGCAGCACCTTCACAGCAGGGTGAAGGTGGCAGACGTCACCTCCATCTAACTGCCCACTTACCCATTAAAGGATTCAAAAGTGAAAGCAGTACAGGAGATGAAGAGTAATGGTGTCGATGTGTCACAGTAGACACATCTATGCATTAGAGTAGATTAGAATCCCTATCAAAAGATTACTGGCAAGCCTCATCAAGCTTAGGGTTTGCCCTCTGCACTGACAATACTGTCATTGTGATGTTGTGCTGAAGTCAGTGCAAACCTCGTAAAAGATTCCTGAGAATGTTAGGTATTTATCTTAAAACAAATATCCCTTCCCTTTTAAGCAAGGCTTGATTTAGGTAGTCCAATGACCCAGATGTGTGCGGTGTGAAACAACCACTTCTCTTGCTGGCCTCTGCAGCACACTGTTTTTGATATGTTTACCCATTATTTACTGAATTGGTGGAATGACTATTTGGCAATGTTCAGATAATGGCAGAAAGAGAATCACAAAGATTAAAGATGACCTTTGAGAAGACTCCATGAATAAGATATGCACCTATGGGTTAGTGCTAAAAGAGACTGAGCTGTCAACATCCTGTGAAGTCCCTGGGAATGAAGAGAGCAAAGCTCTCTTCTCTAAAAGTGCTCAGCACTGGCCAGGTCATTGTCCAAGGTATGGTTTCCCCATCATTTCTGCACATACCCACTGGCTCCTGTTGTGTAGACAAAGCTGATATGTCTAGAAAAATGTAATGTAAAAAAGAAAAACGATTTTTCTGAGAATTTAGAGATTTGGGTTACACAGAACTTTGAAAAAAATTGGACACACTTAGAAGTAACTATTATTCTTATTTCTTAAAATGGATTGTAAGCACCCACCCAGTTACCAAGCAAAGGAAACTGCATTTCTTCATGATTCTGTTTGAAGAGATTCTGTGCCTTGAAATCACCATGGTGGTTTGCTGACTGCTCTGTGATATTCCACATCAGACTTCTGCCTTAATAAGGTCAAAAAAAGGTGCCCTGTGCCAATACATATGAATACAAGACTCCTGTCAGCACAGATGCCAGTCTCAGCTGCATAGCTCAGCTGTTCTTGCTGATGGATGCCAAGTGGTGTAGTGGAACAACATATAAATTAAGATTCTGCATGTATAAATTAAGTATTGATGAATGGAACCATCCCTATGAAGCTCCCACTTTCTACTCTATGACATATTCATTTACATGTAAACAGTGTTCAGAGTTCAGATGAGGCTTTGACACCTTTTCAATATAAGAAGCAATTCTTGATGCCCCAAAGGATGTGATGTGAACTGCTTGGGGTACTCTTTTGAGTAGCCGTACCACCCAGATCTCTGCCGGCCCCATCCCAGATCCAGCCCCAACTTGCAGGCACTCCCCTGGCTCCCAGCTGGATACTGGAGGAACTGGCACCTGATTTCCACTGCACGTGGTGAAAAATTGCCTGAGTGTTTGTCTTTAGGGCAGTACTGCCAGGTATCAATTTACAGTGCTGCAAGCTAAGACTAGTGTCAATAAAACATTCCCCATTTTGTGCTACCCTGCATTATTGATGAAAAATACCATGGGAATGATGTTAACATAATTCTGCTCTGCTCTAGTTTGCTGGCACCAGCAGGTATAACATCAGCAGTGACTGTTTGTTGTATCAGTCAGCCCTTATTTCTTTTTTTCTTTTTAAGTTTAGCGGTTAACTCTGCTTCTGCTTATGGATGCTCACACTTTGCTCACTGGAGTGCTGCCCTGACAGTCACTCAAACACCTGGAGCTGAACGCATGTGACAAGTGACAATCTGTGCAGTACTGGGCACTCCTGAGTATTTCCAGATAGAGGAAAATGGCTTTATTTCATTGTGTGACTCTTAGGAAAACTGCTACTCAATTCAGGGAGCTTTGGAGAGCCTCTAATATGTCTCTTAACTTGAGGTTGCTATCCATGCTTTTTACACATTCTAAATGAAATTTAGAATAGCAAAACGGAGGCTGAAAAACTGGAGAGGGAAAAGAAACGAGGTCTGAAAAGCCTGGAAATCTTCCACTGACACAGGACCAGCTGAGATGAAATCTCCAGCAGCAGGGACGGATGGCGAGTGCAACACTGCCATCTCTTGAATACCTTTTGCAAGACCTGGTTTCCCACTGATTCCTTTAACTCAGTCGAGCCCAGTGATGGCTGAAGCTCCACCGCACGCATCCCCTGCATGCTGGGTGCTGCAGGCTCCCTCTGCAAGGCTAAGTAACCTAATTGTAGTCCAGACACGCTGAGAGAGGAAAACAAACAGCAAAAAGGCGGCCAGGAAACAGAAGGAAGCTGATGGTCGTCTGGTTGTAGGGTCACGTGAAACAAGGTTCGTTTCTCAAATCCTTTTTCATAGGTTTGAAGTTATAGAGTGCTCATGGATAATGCGGCCATTAGATCATCTAGTCTGGATGCCCACCTTTTGTAGTGTATTCAGGTTTTTTTTTTCACTGAGTCTTGGAGGATGTTATCAACTAAGGAGGAGCTTCTAGAAGGAGGTTAGAGGCTGAACTGAAAAATGAACAGATTGAGAATCTCTTGGTGGTTTGAGTTACCCTCATTCTTAGAAATGCATATGTAATTTGCAGTTGGAGTACATCCAGCTACAATTCACAGCTACTGCCTCCTTATACCTTTCATTGCTAAAGTCACGAGTACCTGATATTTTTGACTTCGTGACAGTATTTCACATTACGGTCGTGCTCTCAGTCTACCTTTTGCAAACCAAACATGCACTTCAGAGGAAAACAAAACCAAAACCAAACAACAGATACAAATCTACCACACTATTGCAGCCACCTTACTACATAGCTACTGACGTAGTTTTCGTCACCCAGGTTGATATTTTTTAAAAGATACTTTCTGTCCTCTGTCACATACTCAGATCATAGTAATGAAATTACTATGATGATACTTAAAATCCTAGTATATTAATTTAGCAATCCCTGGAAGGAATGTCTTAGTCTGATACATCAAAGTGTTTCCTTAGGATCTCTGCAGATTCAGAAGCGGACTCTGAAAATACTCTGAGTCTTCAACACCTGGAAACTATCTTTTAAAATCAAAGCAAAACTTAAAAACCAAGAGACTCAGGCAAATTGACTGAAAAGCTTCCTGGAATACGTACCCTGAGCTAGTCCCTCACTTTCCCCACATGGGCAGAGCTCTCACTTTGGGAAATACTGTGTTAACAAGGGTAAAACTAATATCCCAATTTTACTTTTTGATACAAATGAATGCAAGAAGTAAGCTGTCAGGCTTCTCTAGCCTTAATCTGTCCTCATGTAAATAGATTAAGACTGTATGCAAAAGGGAAATCACATACAATAAGTCAGTTTATCTATATACTTCATTCTAGTTTATATTGTTTAGGAGGCTTGGGGGAAAAAAAAATCAAAATACATTTGTGAGTGAATTGAATTGCCAACCTTTAAATCTCAAATACTTTTTGTCTCCCAAATACCATAACTCATCTTAACAATTTAATTCACACTGCTTTAAAACTTGATCTGGTAGCACTTTATTCCTAATCTTTAATCATGAAATGAAAATTATGTTCTCCATTCTACACATCACAAAGGTGTGCTGAATGAGTTTTGTCTAACATCATCCAAGGAGAGAAAACCAAAAATTTTGCTGGCTGTTCAGATTTTTCTTGGGTTTTCTGCAATGATTATCACAATGTTTCTACAGAATGCAGAATAGTTGCTTTGTGCAGATTAATTTCATACCACATTCTCCCAAGCCATCAGCCACAGAATCCTAGAATGGGTTGAGTTGGAACAGGGACACCTCCCACTAGACCAGGTTGCTCAAAGCCCCATCCAGCCTGGCCTTGACAACTTCCAGGGAGAGGACATCCACAACTCTGGGCAACCTGTGCCAGTGTCTCACCACCCTCAGTGTAAATAATTTCTTCTTTACATCTAATCTAAATCTGCCCTCTTTCCTTTGTCCTATCACTACACTCCTGCTAAAGAGTCCTTCCCCATCTTTCCCGTAGGCCCCCTTTGAGTACTGAAAGGCTGCTATAAGGTCTCCATGGAATCTTCTCTTCTCCAGGATGAACAATCACAACTCTCTCAAGTTGTCTTAACAGGAGAGGCGCTCCAGCCCCCTGATCATCTTTGTGGCCCTCCTTTGGACCCACTCAAGCAGGTTCATGTCTTTCTTACGCTGGAGGCCCCAAAACTGAACACAGTATTCCAAGTGGGGTCTCATGAGATTGGAGTGGACTCACCAAATACGCAGTTGCCAAAATTTGTGTTAGAAAGTAAAAAAAAAAAAAAAGAAAAATTTCATAAGGTGTCTTGAAGGAATGCAAATTCCCACAGGATGCTTTCCAGGAAGTAAGTAGGTTAAATAACCCTGTTCTTTGTACTTTCTTTATCTGAATCCATATTTTCCACTCAAACACTTGCAGCTCTTTTTGATTGATATATAGATTTTCTGTTCTGCTACCTGACTATAAGAGTAAAGAGAGTCAAAATTACAGGCTCCTGTATAATTTCCATATGCTTTTCATCCCTCCAGTCACGGTAGCATGTTCGTATTCACAGACTTAACAAACATGTTACCCTGTAACACACTTATAAACTTCCTGCACTAATCTGTCTGAGCTGATGACAAATTTCAGTATGAGTCACAAATCTTCAGTGAAATCTTCACTCATCTTTTGCATCCACCCATTGTCAGGGTAAAAAGCAAATGGATTTAATAACATACAGGACATTTAATAATATTTTCACGATTAAAAACAAAGTAAAAAAAAAGAGAAAACTCACTAAAACCGTAAGCTGGTTTTTGATAAGCAAAATTAAACTGTTCTTTGAGGAGTTTGCTCTTTTCTTTCACTAAAGCAGTTTGATAAGTGAAATAGGCCATATGCACTGTATATGTATATATACGTATTAGAAAAATAAGGTGAATAAGGGACGACTGCTACTGTCTGATGTTCTGCACCAAAATTTTCTCTTGAAACACATAACTCTCTTGAACATATAACTCTGGTGTTTGTATGGACAACTTTTGCATTACCCTGTGGTACTTCCTTACTTCCCTACAGTGCAGCTGAAAGGATGCTGAAGGCATAATGAGCTGCAGTTCTATCTCTTGGCAGGGTGAACAGTCATTACAGTGTCAAATTGTGCATCTTCTGATGTTCAGCTTGAGGAACTGTAGTTCAGCTGGTGTTGCTTGTCAGAATTCTTGGTAGTATTGCCCAAGTGGTAGGACTAATGGAGCAGTCACGACATTCATATTTATAGAGGAAGACTGCTGGTACTAAGGACCAGATGTCAACACTGTAAGTGTCAGTTTGTTTGGTATTTTTTTAACTTGAGAGTAGCTTTCCTCTTGCCCTAGAGAGCTACTGCTTGCTTGTGCTGGTGTACAATAGGTGTGCTTTGGGAGCTCACACTACAGTTCAATTTCATTCAAAAGGAACCTAGCTGTCATACTCTCTGAGCATATCACCATGTAAACCAGACCACTATAAAAGGGGAAAATTGGGAGATTTACTTCAGAAGTCCACTTTAAGTCTGAACTAAATGTCGATGCACCCATTATTTGCTAAGAAATATCTTCTACAGAATGAAAAAATACCCAGTTGCTTTTGTACTTATTAGAGGTCTTATTCAGACAGCAGAAAATGAGAGCCCTGGATTTCTTTTGTAAGCTGTCAAGCTAATCTTGCCAGCAATATCTATTCAGATGACTTTGGTAAACCAGCTTGATGAGTTGTAGGGAAGTGAGAGCAGCACAGAATAAATATCAGTGAATTTCTTGGCCTTATGTCTAGACTGCTCTCCTTCTGAATTGGCCTTTGCCTTTTTCTCCAAGGTTCAGCAGATGTTTAGCACAGCAGGACAGATGTGGGTACGCAAGAGACCTTGGCTGCCAGTAGTTATTCAGCCAAAAGACAATTTCAGGGAAGAGGTGATATATGGTCTCTGATCAGTACAATTTGAGTTTGCTGTGCGACTCTTTATCAAATGATGGAATAAATCTATGTGGCAGACTACAAAGTCGGCTTTAAGTTCTATTGCATATTCTACTTGCTTTCTGTTCCAATTCATAAAGGTTATATTAATAAAGCACTCTTGCAATTCATTCCTCCAATATTTCCAGTGCTGGGACATCTACAACCTCTCTGGGCAGCCTGTGCCAGTGTTTTGGACCCCCACTGTAAAAAATTTCTTTCTTATATATAGCCTGAATCAATCCTCTTTTAATTTAAAACCATTACACCTTGTCCTGTTGCTACAGGTCCCATTAAAAAGTCTGTCTCTATCTTTCTTATTAGTCTTCTTTAAGTACTGAAAGGCTGCCATAAGGTCTCCATAGAGCCTTCTTTTATCTCCAAACAATCCCAGCTCAGCCTTTCCTCACAGGAGAGGCATTCCATCCACCTGAACATTTTTTTAAGCCACATAAAGAATATTTGAATCCACAAAGATATATACAGGCAAAGTCTAGGGGTGAGGAGCTGCTTGTCTGTTACCACATCATATTGCATAAGAACTCATGTACTGCACCAGAACGAAAGTGCATGTGAGCTACAGGTCCCTCAACTTCCCTTTATTACCCTTGTACAACCATCCTTTTTCTTGTTCTCTTCAGATACACAACTATTGTTATTAGTCAAATTCTTCTGTGTAGTTCATCCTCATTTGGCAGGATATATCCTAAACTTTTGCCACGTCAAAGAGAATGAAAATATGTACTCTCCCAAGGTTTCTTTTTGTGGTTTTGCCAAGTGGGTATTCAATGAATGAAGAGAATGTCCATTTTGGCCACAGGTCATATCTTCAGGCCTTTTCATTTTTCCCTATTAAGTCCCTAGTCTGAAAACTGTCATTAATTCAAGAAGAGCTTCTCAAAAATGCTTAAAAAATCACCTGGTGAGTTAATATTCAAGTATAGTGCTTATGACCCGTTTCTGTCCTCACACATGCCAATTATTTTATGCTGCTTCTTGCAAAAGGTGCTCTACATTATCTTGCCTCTCTGTGCTCTGTTCTTATATCCCTGGCTTGTGCACAATGAAGGGAAAAATCAAAATGTAGATCTTAATATGATAGGATAAAAAAAGTAATTTCGCTACTGGAAAACTGAATTGCTCCTGAATATAATCTGTATTATTGAAGTTTCTGAAGTAACAAAGGAAAGCTATTAAATAAATAAATGAGTATAAGCATTGCTTTTAATGGACAATTGAACCATTATTTCAATTAATTGATTGTATTAATATGAAGTTTATTGCAAGTCATGAGTTACTCTGGGACAGCTGAGACGCAGCAGCAGGGCTGGAAACTAGCTGGGAGGAAAGGTTGGGAAAAGCAAGAACATTCTTTGCTCCAAAGCATTAAAAAAAGGTTCTTGGATCCTCTGGTATCCAAATTTGGAAGTATTGATCAGCAGCAGTGGGAGCTTATGTATCTTTCATGAAAGCTCCATTAGAGAATCCTCACTTTGGAGTCATACCTCCTGAAACACTCCTCAGACTGAAAGTGCTAAAACAGGAGGAATTCACCAGGCAAGGTATATGTTTACGGCATTAATGTCTTCCTGTGAGAAGGAACTGGATCTCCACTATCAATAGAGAAATATAGACACTTCCAGAATGAGATTTATTTCATCCTAAAGCAGGCTTCTCAATAATATCTAAGTTTCTTGCACCAGAAGCATCTATTTTCCCCCCACTGACCTTAAAGAAAACCCGGAGTGACAATCATAGCTGTAGCTACATCACAGTTATGGAAGGCCAAGTAATTGTGTATGTGTATGCCAATAATACAGTTGACTTCTTGAGAGAAAAGGTAAACAGCAGTAGAAAAGTTGTTATTCCCATGTGTGTTCTTCCTTATTGAAGAGATTTGTTGACCTGCCACTCTTTGAGTTGCAAGTTCAACTTTCCTTGCCCATTAATCTTACTTTCCTCTCTTGGCTCTGCAATGAAGCCTCAAAAGTGCCAAAGAGAAAGGAAAAATCACTGCCTTTGATGCTTTTGTTCATCACTACAAAAGGACACTTGATGTTTAACTCCTTGTTCACACCGACCCTTTTTCCTGCAGGGCCACTACCTAGCCAGTCAGAACCCAGCCTGTATTGAAATATATGATATCTGATCATCTGTGCTGTTACACTGTTCACAAACTCCCTGACCTGGTCAAATGAACACTTTTACAGAGAGTCCATGGCGTGGTTGAGTAGTCAGGTTAAGCAGGCCACCCTGGTCTGGAAGATAAAACAGGAATAAAGGCTCCTCTGTGACAGTTTGCCCAGTAAGAAAGCGTGATCCAGGGCATAGTTAATTCCAGTATCAACATGAGCCTGGGTTGCCTTCCAGCCCTGGGATTCTGTGGCACTGGCCTTTGTCTCCTCACTTTATCCTTTGTCACGTTCTCCCCTTCTCTCTCCTCATTATAGCTGATCCCAGTTAACTACTGACTTACTGATTGCTTTGCCTTTGAGCCTTCTTTACAGAACAAATTGAAGCTCATTATAGGTGCTGACACCAACCTCATCTGTAAGATGGTGATTCAGGATAAGAAACAACAGATCCCAGTTTTAAGAGAAGTGGCATTTCTGTCTCCAAGTGCACTTGGATCCAGCCACAATGGGTGCTTCAGAAGTAAGTAAGACCATTAAAGCAAAAGCTGCCTAACACATTTGCAAAATAACACTTTAATTTTCTTTAGGATTTTCAGGAGAATGTAAAGGAGTCAGAAGCTTGGTTCCCACTGAATTTCAAAGATATCGACTTCCCTGATTCCTCATACCCCTTTTTAAACCCTCACCCTCTATCTGTATTTTTCATATTGTTCTATCTCTAATGTTGTTACCTTTCTGCTTTTACTCTTCAACCACAACGGAAATATTAAATTTCAATTAAATTCAAAATACCTCAGTTTCGGCCTTTCCGTTCCACAAAGATTTGCAATTCTTTTGTTTTCTTTATCTTTTTTTTTCAGCTAGACTAATTCAAGCAGAATGTCTTGCAGAAGTAAAAACATGCAACTTTTATGATGCTTTGAGAATCTCAGACTCAGTAAAACTTACCTAGATTACAGTCTGTCATCCAAATTTGTCTAAGATTATGCACTTTTAAAATGAATTATAAAAAGATGAGAATGTCATCTTTATTGGTTTATTTCATCTGTCTACATTTTTCAGTTTATACTTATATGTGTTATACATGCAGAATTTTCATGAAAGGCTCTACATTTATAATTTTAAGCCCATATTTCATGTAACTCTGCATGCATTTCCTGCAGTTAAATCAGAAATTTACTCATCAAGTTCTAGTCTACATCAGGGAACATTTTTTGCCCCCTAATCTAGCCCCTAGAAGATATCTTGTTTTCCCATGTTAGACTTGCAGCATATGGAATGACTGAGAAGTGAGATATATATATGCACAGGGGACATCATTCTGAAAGTTCGCAGGGAGTGAGCTTTAGGTACTGTCTTTTCTCAGCCTCACTATTCCCAGCCTCATCCATCAGCTTGGCTCTGTGCTACAGCAGGAATTACATAACAATTTTAATCTTCTAGTTAGGTCTGGACGTCTATCTCTGTGTCAATCTGATCTTTTCACCAACACATTGATTGTCTCCTACGAATGCATTTTCTCCAGTGCTTCAAAAACTTAATGGTAAACGAATTACCTTGTAAAAAATGATATATTTTGAGTCCACTACACTAAGATGAAGAGTTATATCATGCATTGCTAATATTCTCTCTCAGATCCTCTTCAGTGCATTATAAAGAAAAATGTTATGGCACAAAGACAGCTGAATCTATCTTTCCTCTCCCCACTCTCCCTACCCCTCTACCCTCATCCCCACCCTACCCAATCTCTCTGGCTACATCCATGTTACTAAATAAAACAACCCAGGAAGCAGAGGACCATTGGCATCATATTGCTTGCATCTCTACATCTAAATTATTATACAGGAGGCCACACACAGCTGTCTACTGGAAATAGTCCTTGGCCATGTTTGTCATAGTCGCACACTATTTAGAACAGTATTAGTTGACCTGGACAAAAACCGGACAGGGAAAAAGATAATTATTAAATAACATGGGTGAATGCTGTTTAAGCTGGTGTTCATGCCCAAGCCCTGAACCTGTCTGGTTATGTAATACATATTTAATCTTGGTTCTCTTTTGAAAGGGATGATCATTTTGTTTTTTCCACTCTTGACTGTAATTGTACCTTTTTTCCTGTTTCTATAATGCACTTAAATCACTGTAGGTCTAAGTTCATGGAACACCACAGAGCTCTTAGTAAGGTGCAGAGCCAAGCTAAATTGTATGACTCTCACCTGAACTTAATCTTGGAAAGTCAGCCTGTTACAAATGGATTTTCTATCTCTGCTCTCCATGAGTTTAGTCAACTTGGTCTTGTACTCTGTTTGCTTCAAAGTTGTCCTCTGTTTTTACTACAGTATGGCAATTCCAGGTGTGACAGCTGAAGTTCTTTCCTTTGTGAACCATTTTGACGACGAACTAAGGATCAAAGATCCTTCTTAAGCCAAAGTAATTTTATCAATTAAGATGCAACACTTGAAGGAAAAAAGTAGCACATGATCTATGGGCCAAACAAACACATTTTCTGGCCTTCCTCAAATGTTCAGGATATGAGCCTGAAATGCTCCTCACTTTTAGTCTAGACATAATTTCTCTCTTTTTTGGCTTTGCTCGTTATGAGACAATTTGGCAAGCTAGACTGAAGGTCAAGTCAGTCTCCTCAGAGCCTTTGGTCTATAGTTCTGAAACATCGTACTCTCTCAGCAGTTGTCCTAGATCATGACTTTATCTTCCAACTTGTCTCCCTCAACAATTGTCTTGATTTAACTTCAAATAGTTAGTAAATAACCCAGTGTTTAATGCAGTGTGCTCACATAGTTAATACCACCAAAAGGCAGAAGAGGCATCTGGGCAAAGTATACAAAGCTACCCTTTTAGATTTGAGAAATACTGCCCACAAGCCCTTGGATTTGTGGCACTGCATTGCTTGTTTTCCCTTCCCCCCTCACAATTAACCGTCCAGAACAACCACCAAGAAAATGGGGAGTTATGTTCCCATGACATCCTTCATATGAGGCAGCATCTTCACTAAGAAGTTTAATTAAATACTTTTTTCCAGGCCATATGTGCACAAAGCCACACAGCTTTGTGCTTTAACAACCAGTCCTTGCTTGTTTATTTCAGTTTGGGTTTGCACCAGAAAAAAAATAATTCCTACCCCATGGTGTGTTCGTTTGGACACTAACGTGGAAATGAACTTACATAAAATCATAGAATCATTTTGGTTAGAAAAGACCTTTAAGATTACCAAGTCCAACTATAAACCTAACACTGCCAAGTCTGCCACTAAACCATGGCCCTCAGCACCACATCTACATGTCTTTTAAATCCCTCCAGGAATGGTGACTCCACCACTTCCCTGAGCAGCCTGTTCCAATGCTTGACAAACCTTTTGATGAAGAACTTTTTCCTAATAACCAATCTAAACCTCCCCTGGTGCAACTTGAGACCATTTCCTCTTGTCCTATTGCTTGCTATTTTGGAGAAGAGACCGATCCACATCTCACTACAAAGTCATTCGGGTAGTTGTATAGAAAGAGAAGGTCTCCCCTCAGCCTTCTTTTCTCCAGACTAAACAACCCCAGCTCCCTCAGCTTTTCCTCATAAGATTTGTTCTCTAGACCCTTCATCAGCTTCAGCTCTTCTTTGGACATGCTCCAGCACCTCAATGTCCTTCTTTGTGCCCAAAACTGAACACACTACTTGAGGTGCAATCTCACCACATGATGATATGTAAGTACATTACTGGCCAGTGAAAAATTTAGAATTTCCAGATTGTGATATTGTGGAAATGGATCTTGCATAAATATCTCCCATAAAACAAATGGATACTATCCTTTCATCTCTGATTTCTGTCAGATTTCTGTTCATAAAGTTATTGATATATAACTCTCATGTGTTCTATAAATCATTGTCTGCTTAAGTGAAGAATGACGTAAAGTGCTTCAAGTATCTGAGAAGCAGACTAGGGGTGCTTTACTGTGAAAAAGTAACATATTTGAATCTACTAGTATGAGCTTATGTCCTCATGTTGGTAATGAGTCCAAACAGACCATAATTAGTATTTATAGCCTTTCATTTATAAGTACACTTATTAAATGTGAATATACTAAAATATGAATATAAGCTCTGATAATGCCAGTTACCTAAATCTCTTCAACCACAAGAGAGATGTACTTTCAGAAAAGGGTATAAGCAGCCGTTGTCACCAGGAGGCAAACAAATTACGCATCATTAACACTGTTTAATCTTTTCCTTTGTAGCTTTTTACAGTATGCAGTCAATTTTAGTCTGTAATTTTTGCCTTGTCTTTACAGTCATAGCAACATTTAATCACAGTTACAAGACCAAGGGGGGAAAAAAAAACCTACATAAAATGCAAATTCTGAGTTAAACAGGAAAAAATAGATGAAAAAAAAAAAGAAAAACAACTTATTTTTATCCAGTAAGAAAATGCTTTGATGTCAAAACCCTTTAAAGTCAAAATATTTAGACTAAGCAACCCATTGAAAACCAGGTTTCTGTTTGGTGTAAACAGGTTCAGGATCTTGAAAGTTGATGGCCATTGGTGTGCTTACTTTGCTTTGATGTTACAACATAGACTCTGAGGTAAAAGACCTGGCTGCTTTTCCCCGATACGGTCAGAATTTTAGAAACGAAAACTCAAATGCTGTCTGACCCCTATAGCATAGCACCTTAGAATAGCAGTAGCTCTGACTGGGAATTATTTTCTGCCAGAATTAAATTGTTATATCACTCAAATTTGTGGATAACATGAGGAAAGGCTTATTCAAAGACTTCAAGATAAATGGCTTTATTGCTTCCTTTAGACGCTTGTTGAAGTTGCTAATTACCTTCAGTATTAAGAACATACAACTTATTTCCGATTTAAATGTTGGAAATAACACTGAGAGACATAAGAGCTTGCCAGGTATATGGCAGCTAAATGGACATGACCTCTAACACCACGGTTTCACCTTGGTGCACAATTTTGAACTGCTGAAGTCACCAGTCAGTATACAAATTTTCCCCTTGTGTAATCTATATAAGTTAGATGCTTCAATCAGAATTCTTAAAAGCGCTTACATTTACAAAACCTTTTTGGTTTCTAGATATTTTTACTCCCATCTCAAATGAGATCAAGCTGGGAATTATCTTTATATGCAAGGAAATTTCCATTGATGAGATAAGGGAATAAAGATAGTACTAATTGGTTGCATAATATTAAAATATCTGGAATGTACATGAAGGCTCAGGCTGTTAATTAAGATAAATTGTAAAAATAGTCTTACAGACTATAATTTCCACATAGACTTTAAAAGCAAGAAAATTATCTTGGTGAAGGAGAAATATATGATAATACATTCATCTGAGAACCTGATTCTGCTCTGATAGTTTCATATTATCTGCTAGTGGCACGTATGTTTTGGGTTCTCTGACTACCTTCTGTCCCCAGTATCGTATCTTTATGCTTTCTACACAGATAGTGATGGCCACTTCTAGAGAATAATATAGAAAACTTATCATCAGCAATACTTATGATAAAACTCTGGATAATTTGCTGAGAATCTATCATTCTCTCAGCCTATGTTTATAAACTGAAAACACATATATCTCAATCATTTATACCTTACATTTATTGTATTTATGAGCGGAAGGTACTCAGTGCCTTCAGAATGATTGCTAGGAAGTGTTTGTTGTGATTATTGTTGCTTTCATGTGTTTAGTAAACAAATGCTGAAAAATAGGTAATATATCACAAAAGAGGATCAGATAAATCCATGTGTGGTTAAGTCTAGTCCCCTGTAGTTTTTCTGGCTCTGTTGTTGCTTCCTCACCACTGATTTATCTTAGTATTCTTCAGTTTCTCTAGGAGTAGAGCTTCAACCGCTTCCCTTGGAAATTTATTCTGCTGACAAGCTGTTATCACTAGATACGTTGGTGTTTATACAATTACCCACCCTTCCCAAGACTCGTATATCACCAATATGTTGTAATGACTGCTGCCAAGACAAAGCTGTACAAACCCCACTGGGATCAGGGAGCTGCAGCACTAGATGGTGTTGGGGTAAGAAAAACTGTGCACGCCTAGTTAAGCCTCACATGGTTTAGTGTAGATTTCATGCTATTCTAAGCACACTTAACAAGTGCCCACTGGCTTACACACGTCTGCTCTTCTAACTGATAGGCATTTATGCAGCTATTTAATCTGAGTGTCTCCAAGTGGTTGAGAAATTAAGCCTGAGTGCATGCCTGTAAGAAATGATACTGCTTTTAGTGTACAGATGAGAAAGAGAAAGCAATGGGTAGTGTTTCAAACTGGTAAGGGAACAATTTCACTAAGCTAAAAGAGATTTCAGGTAACGGTGATTTCATTGGGTTAACGAGGTTCCTGAGCTCGTTGTCTCTGCTCTCATCTCTCATCACAGGAAGACGCTGCAGAGGTAGACGTCACCTCCCTTATCTTTCCCTTCTAGAAGCAATGGTGCTATGATTCAGTTTCAGATGAGCACCCCGTGCCTCATTCGGTCAGCTTGTGCTTAAAGGCCTGTCTTCTCCATGCTGTTGTTCCTTGTCTGCTGAGTGAGGTCAGATATCCCCAGTCTCCTCCCATACAAATTAACATCTCCAGGGCTGTTCTAGTCCTGTATCATCTAGTCCTTTCATATCCAGTATCTCCAACTTCTACCCTTTGTACCATCCCCATTCCTTCATTTCCATCACTTCCAATCTCATTTAAGCACTGTTCCAACATTTCGATCCCTGTTTAACTTCTTCCACGTCCTCCACATATTGGTAGTATCACCCTAGGCTTCTCACATTGATACTTACTGTCCTCAGATAGTCCTATTCCACCATCCTTGCCAGTTCGCCACTCTCCATAGCCCAGTTATTTTCTTACCCAAACATTCCTTCAGTCTCAGCATTATTCCACACAACCACAGATACCAGAGACCATCATGACAACTTCATACCCCCTTTAACCACACTCTCAGCTTCATCCAGCTGCTGTAACACTCCAGTCATTCAGCTCCACTGTAATAGTTGTAAGACTATCCTGGTCAACCCCAAGTCATCCCTAATGACTGTGTCCGCTCTCTCTCTCTTCATCATCTTCACTGCCAAAACCTAAGTTCCAGCACCATCTCTGTCACTTCCTCCAGCTTTCTCCCAGAAAGGCATATGAAATACTGTCTCAATAGTAATTTACAGAGGAATTATAATTATTGTCTATCTATAATCTAAAGCTCACTGACTGTCTCATAGCAAGCGTGTGCCACTTTAAGAATCCCTGTTACATCTTTCTGTTTTGAGAGGTGAAGAAAATTGCCGATTTTCTCAGTCACATGCAATTCAAAGAGACAAGCTGAGCAATTCACTGGTTATTACACAGAAAAATGAGTTTCCTGGATCACAGTTATTACTGCTAGAAAATTCATGATAGCACGTTAGTGGAATTTTTTTAAAGATAAACCAGTGTTTTGTGTTCAGCTGAAAGCTGAAGAAGAATCTCTTACCATCATGGTGCATTTGCCACTCTTTTAGTATATTCTTTCTAAACATCACCTTTGGCTGCTGAAGGTGAAAGGCCACAGAGGATGGATGGATGCATGCCTGGTCTTAGCCAGTATATGTGAATAACTATGTATTTCAAAATGTTCAAAAATATTTCAAAATGGATATTCAGTGAACATCATCTCAATAAGGGAAGTTATCGTTTTCAGATATCTAGATCTGTATCATGTGCATCCCCAAATTATCAGTTAAATGGTTACTGTCTGTCCATCCACTTGAAAGGAAGGCCAAAATGAGTCTAGAAGCTGGATATTATCTTTGTTTAGACCAGTACATTCAGACAGAATACAAACAGACTTTATGAACTAGATAGTTAGGCACTGATGGCAAGAAATACTTGACTAAAGAATGAACTGAATTTAGATGAGGATGTTTTGGTCCATAATTGAGGAGCTCTACAGTGAGCTTGTCTCTTACATTAGAAATGCTTTTTGTGACAGCTCGTGAGTGGCCCATGGTGTGTTGATTAAATTTATGCAGAGACCTTAATGTGGAACAGAAAGAAGAAGCTGTTGTTGTGTTTTGCCATAAAAGACTGTATTAGTGGAAGAAGTAGCACTCTCATATGCTGGCAATACAGGCAAATTCTTTAGCCAAACTCCCAGTGAATTCGGTGGCAACTTTGCTAAGTGACGGCTGAGAAATGCAGTTGTATGTTGTCTTGCTGACAAACACGTACTTATGAAATAAGGAAATCAATCACTGTGGCAACTTGTGCTTTATCCCCTGTAGGTTTGTTAGAGTACAAGAATAAAACCACCATAGAAATCATGCTTCTCTTGACGTATCTGTGCATTCCCACTTGCCCGATTCCTGGTCATATGGAGAGAATAAATTGCACAATTGCTGGCCCAAAAAATCTTTTTTAGGGGCATGACAAATGAACTATTCAGAGTCAATAAGTCCTGTCTTATGCTTTAAAGTCCATGAGTGCTTATTGTGGTTTTTTTTTGAATCAATGGTGAGCCTCCTTTTGATGTTGGTGACGCAATGAGAGCCCCAAGCTCTGTACATGAACCATGTCATATGGAAAGCTGGAAACCTAAAGAAAAACAGGGAGTAAAAGAAGAAGGAAGAAGTTATTTTGGGTTCAAAACCTCATGTCTTTTATTAAGCCTCAATACAACTTCTTTGTCTTACAGGACTGCTACATGAGTGAAAGAAAAAATTATTTTCTTCAATCCCTGTTTTTGAATCATTGACACTGCTAATCTGAATCTGCTACCGTAACCATTATACTTCACTACCTGCTGCCAGAATTTGTTTCTACCTGAGATTTTGCGTACCTAGAGGTACCCGTCAACAAGCTTTCACCTGCCTGACTTCCTCTTGGCCTTCCTTTTGGCCTCCCTTTTGGTCTCCTCATCATCTCTGTCTAACTGTTACCAAAATCTTGTAAATGATGAACTCTCTAACACTTAGTTTAGCATTATAATCCCACAGGAAAACAGGAGAAGAACGGAGACACCACATTTTGTAGTAAGCTTTTGTGTTCAGTTCCCTTTCACTGGAACTAGGGTGGTTGCCAGATGTAGCTGGCAGCAGCCTTGTGCAGGCACAGCTTGTGTAACTGAAAGATACTTCCATTATGATTCCCCTCTATGGTTGAAAGGGTGTTTTGGAAGAGAAAGGAAAAAAATATATATCAAGGATGGGATTGATCTGCATAAGCGGGGTTCTGGTTGCTACTGAGGAATCCTAGGTCATGCAATGCATCTTCATGGGGCACACAGATATATTGGTGGAGTTACAGGGGACTCACTCCACTCTAGAGTACTAATGGCCAAGCTGGATACTGCCTTCAGCTTAACATTGTGTTATGGGCAAAAAGGGAATGTAGCTCATAAGCAGAGCCCCAAACTCAATATTGATCTAAATCAAGTATTAGCTGATCTTCACTGAGAAGAAAATGTGTGTGTGTGTGTGTGTGTGTGCATGTGTCTGTGTGTATATGGGGTGTCCTACTGTAATGTATCACAGCTCCCATCCTTCACCGCGAGGAGCCTGATAGTGATGGCAGGGATTTCTTCCCTCACTTTTTTCCTACGTTACATCTGATTCAGGTAATTTTATATACGTTGAAAGCAATCTGCCTACTAGCTTTTTTCTCGCTGAATTACAATTTCGTATGATAGTTGCTTTTTTGTTCCCTTTGTTATCTTAGAAACTGGTTTTACCTAACCCACAAGGCTGTACTCACTCAAGGACCAGTAATTGCCCACTGTGTTATTTTTATTCTACTGTCATAGATAGTTCCTTCTCCACAGGAAAGCTGCTTGTTTCCACTATCTATTAATTGACACTAGGGGTTACACCACAGAATTTTACAAAGCCAGACTAAAACTGAAACAAATTCAGGTAATAGTCAACTGACTGCTACACTACTGCTATCACAGCAAAGACAAGCTAAAATCAGCTCAAGCCAAGGCAAGATCCTATGCTGTTAGGCCAATAAGAAGACTGCAGCCTTTAACTAGTAATTGCAGATTTATATGTGCAGGGCTACAATTTCACAGCGACCAAAATAACATTATGAATCTGCTTTCAGGCAATTGCATCCTTCCTTATCCAGGAAATTAACCCACCTATGTAATCATGAAAAGGATGCGAACATGCCTCAGTGGTGACAGGCTATCCTGCTACTCTGTACAGTCCATACTAGCATGGGGAAGACAACAATATGTTAGGGAGAGCGCAGAAGTGTTTGGATTAGTGTGCCGCCTTTATAAACATTAGATACATCTCAGTCTGTCAGTCTGATATCACCCAGCTTGAATTCATATATATGGAGAAAAAGGGCTTGTCAAAACCAGGCATGGATGGTAAAACAACAGTAGGAATATAGAGCATCCTTTTAAACAAATAACCATGGAGATGGCTGATCCTGACACTGCTGATGATGGCTGAGAAGAGGAAGAGTGTTGGTCTTTGGAGAGGGAAGGAAGGAAAAGGTGTAAAACCTGGGGAGAGAGTTTTTACAAGGGCTTGTAGTGTTAGGATGAAGGGTAATGGCTTCAAACCGGGAGAGCGTTTATTTAGATTAGAAACTAGGAAGGAGTTCTTCACTATGAGGGTGATGAGTCACTGGCACAGGTTGCCCAGGGAAGTTGTGGATGCTCCATTTCTGGAAGTGTTCAAGACCAGGTTGGATGGGGCTTGAGCAACCTGGTCTAGTGGGAGGTGTCCCTGCCATGGCAGGGGGGTGGGAACTAGATGATTTTTAAGATCCCTTCAAACACAAGCCATTGCATGATTCTATGTAATCCTGAGGAAACATCTGAGGAACAGTATGTGAAGATCCACAGTCCACAAATAGATGTGGAAACTATAGGCAAATGAAAGATCCCAAGGTTAAACCAGACCACTAAAATACTAGATGTTAAAAAATTAGTAAAGCATAAGTCTCAGTTTTTCTTCTGAATGCTGTATTCATTTTACCATTATCAATCTTTTTTTTTTTTTTTCCTGGAGAAACAGCCTCTATTACTGTACATTGTCTTTATCCACAAGTCTCAGAAAGGGTATTTTGTGGATGTCAGTCCATGCTGCTTGATAGACTAACCTCCAACTGATTGACAAATGCCTTTGCTGAAGTAAGAGGCTAGTTAGAGAGAGTAGCTGAACTGAGGGAGCTTGTGGATAAGCAGGAGCAGATGTGCAGCAAGGTGCCTTAAAGGATGTCTCAGAAAAGGCAACTCTAGCTAAAGGCTGAATTAAAAACATGGCATGTCTCTCACTGTCTTCTCTGGTTTCCAGTCTGGAAATACTACCAGGATCTTCACACAGTCTAATTATCTCTTTTCCCTTATCTTGAAGATATCTGTATGTCCTCGTTTGAGTTAGAATAGAATTAATTTTTCCAAGATTTTACTTTTCAGTTAAGCATCTTTTAACTAACTGCACTTTCTGAAGTTAACAGCATATTTTCACAGACAGTGTCAGCTCCTAGTAGTGATAACACTTGATGTTTACAGTTACTGGCAAGGATTGGTGTGTGCAGAAAGGCTCTTGCTTATACTTGCTTCTGTGCAGACCAAGGTCACTGCTAAATCTTGTGTGCCCCATTAGAGGGTGCAGGAAGTAACAGGCCACACCTGTGGGAAGGAATGGACAGGATGGGTGACCCTAAACTGACAAACATGGTGTTCCATCTCCTATACTTCATACTCAGTATAAAGCTGAGGGATCATGATGGTCAAACTCTCTTCCTCAATGGCTGGCATCCAAGGAGGACTCTGTCTGTTCTGGCTTCAATCCCAGACTGTGCATTCCTGAATCTAGTTCCAGAATCCCATTCCTGAATCTGTTTCCCATCTGCTGCTGGGTTGCATCTGAGTCTTCCCTAATTCCTGCTCATCGCATCAGTGGTGACAGTGATGTAATTGACATCAGGGGGACTGGGTTCAATATTGGTTTTGTATATATTGTATATATTTGTATATATTACATTTTATCGTCATTATTTTCATTAAAGCTGGTTTAGTTTTCAATTCGTAAAGCTCTCTCCCTTATTCCCTTTCTCTTTGCCTTTGGGAAGGGAGAGGAGTTAATAGAGAGCACCTGTCATTCATCTAGTGGCTGGCCCAGCTCTAAACATTGACACTTTATGTTTGATTTAGCTTACATTTATATTTAATAAATCTTTACTTAACAAAAAAAAATAATAAAAAACTATGTTGAGTACCTATAGTTTGAATAGATCTAAATAAAAAAAAGCTATATTCCATTCAATAAAGAAATGGGTTTATTTATTTTTCTTGCATTACAAAAACATAACGTTGCATTTTAAAACTGCCAGCATTCTCTTTCTTGAATTGAAAGCCTGATCTGGAAAAGAGAATTGTCTTCAGTAATAATGCCATGTCGATATTCAAGGACTAATGCAATACTTCTTCAAGCATTTCAAATTGAGTGCTGATTAGTATGAAAAGTCCACTGGCTGTATTGGAAGTGAATAACACTGCATAGAAGATTTGAGATTTAATTTCTATGGCAACAGCCATTGGCACAATGCTTTTATTTAGGATACAAAAATCTTGACTGTTGACTTGTTTAAATATTATTAATAATTTTGTATTTTTGGAAAAAAAATTGCATCATATCTGAACATCTCAAATAGTGCTGTTCTGGAAGGAAAGTATCAGCATTTTCTTCAGGCATTAAATAATTTGTTCCTTATTCAAGGCAATGCAGCACACAGGTGGCTGTCTCAGGACAATGGGAATGTAGGACCTCCCCAGTGCCACTGTTCCATGCCTTTTTCAGACCCAATAATTCTCCAATGTTTTGGAACTAATAAAATAAATAAGTATGAGTATATAAACAATTTGTTGGTGATGTTCTGAAGGCTTCACATAATCACCCTGAAAGCAGAGGATAGTTTAGGACGAAGCTTCTTTCCTTAGACTCTTACATCGTTGTGGAAATGAGGTTACTTTCTCAGTGGACATCCTTCAGTCCTTGTCTACTCATTGTGCTGCTCCATCAGTCTTTGAAAGTTCAAGTCTTGACAGCCAAAACACTGTCACATCTAATTTTCTTGATCCTTGAATGACAGTCTACTGCCTTCAATCAATCATGTATAAGTGCAACTATGATACTTAAAATAAATGAGTGGCCCTACCAGCCCTATGTACAACCCTACTGCATGCCTTGGAATTGTAATCGATTTAGGGACCTCTGCATTAAGGAGCAGAACTAAAGTAATTGTTTGTGTTCTCTTTTCCTCCCCCTGAGGCAATCCAAGCCCATCAGCCCAGCTACTGCAAAACTTCCAGGCTCCTCCTAATGATAAGACACTGATTTAATCAATAATAATTTGTTTACTTGTTGATCTATGAGCCTATCAGGTACACTTTGGCCGTGCTTTCTATTCTTCCTCTGCATCTACCAGACTAAGAACTGTTATGTTCCAAAGGTTACTGTATTTCTCCCTATAAAGCACATGAATTCAGGACACGGGACTTTAAGGAAAAAAAAGTCAGTTGTGATTTGCAATAAATTGTGAGAGCTGCTAGCACTGTGATCCAGGAAGATTTTTATTTCTACCCTGTTAGCCCCATGTCTGTGACAGTGGGAAGCAGGAGTACATATGCTAACCTGCTGTTGGAACTAGGTTGAAGGAAAACATACTGTTGATACTAGCCTCAAGGCCGTAGAAAGAAATAGGTTTAAAAATATATTCTGTCAAGACATAATTTATTAAAAATATGTTTAGTTTCAGTTGCTAATAGGACAGGGGTAGTGAGAAAAAAACTTACTTATGTCACCAAACCTATTTACACCTATTTAGAAGTGTTACTGCGGTAAGTGGCTTAGAAACAAGCACAGAATTTAATGCTGAGCCTTCAGTCTTCCTTGGAAGTAAGTAAGTAAATATTGCTTAAAATGGGAAAACATGAAGTGGAGAGGAAAAACTCATGAGTGGCATTCGTCCTGATTTCCCTTCTGAAGTAACAATTTATTAAAAAATAGAAGGATTCTCTCTTTTAGTGTAGCAGCACAGCATCTCAATATAGTAAGCCAAAGGTGTCTAAATAAAGTTTAGCATCCACGTATTGTTTGGTTTTGGGTTTTTTTTGTCTTTTTAAATGAGTTTAGGGTGGTTTTAAAAGATTTTTCATCAATTCTGTAACACGACCTCAGTGTTTAGCTGATCCCAAGAATTGGTGGCTCTCAGAGTGCCAAACAAATCTGAAATGCTATCATGTTAAGAAACAGTGAATATGATTCATTATTTCTGATTAGATTAATTTTTAAGACAAATTTGTACAGTTAATTTATTAGAAATGATTATGTCTTTTTCAGAGGATGCACATATTAACTACACCTGCTTTTATCTGTATGATCCTTAAAATAATCTTTATCAAGAAGATTCAAAAGCTGAGATAAGAGGAAGTAAAGGCATGTTCAAGAAACTCATTATTTTCTACAGATAAAAGTAGGACTCATAAATTTGATCACTGCTAACAGGTTTTATTACTGTAGAAATCAGTCACCATTTCACAAGAGCTTCTGTCACCAATTACTGAATGAGAGAGTACAATCCTAAAAAGATTTCAGAAGGAGTAAATAATGGAATAACCAAATGTTACAGGATTTGTTTCTTTAAGTCGCAAACTTCTTGCTTCTTTCGGACTGAGATCCTAATTATGCTTTTCAGTAGAAAAACAAGTCCTCAACCTAATTCCACAAACCTATGTCCCATTTTGTGAAAGAGTAGGTCCAGATGCTTTCTTAGGCTTTTAAATAGACTGTAAGCTCTTTTGTCATCCCTGTCTGTATAACTCATGTGTTTGCACTATCATTCTGTACATATGGAATGTGTTGCATTTTTCAGCACTTTCTTTGTCATCTTTGTCTTTGACGAACATGAGCCCTTCAGTGCAGTGAACTAGCTTCTTGGTTATAAAAGCAGGATGCAGTATTCTTTGAACATCAGACTCTGCATACTTATAAAAATTAAAACCTGTATTGTATCTAGAAATTCTAACCAAATGAGGATTCCACCACATCAGATTTATCATAAGAAGCCCATGTTCCTCATAACACTTGACTATAGTGAGAATGTCTCCTAGCCCATGTCATCTCATGAATTGTATCTGCCTGGAACACTGTTGCCTAAGCAAAACCGTGTGAATGAACGTGGTTGCAGTTAAATGGTATAGTCAACAGCAGACCCATGTTTGAGCCCATGCCTTAACCATATCTCATTTACTGGTATAGAGGAGCTGAAATGAAAGGTGCTGAGGAAGACAAATCATTGCTTAGATGCAGAAATTTCAGCTCTAGAAGTGAGTGAACGAAGAATTTGAAGAAACACAAAGCATATTTTTTACAGAGAAGTTTCCAGATGTGAAGCCTCACACAGAACAATGAAGCCCCTGAAGAATCTAAAAGCAGGAAATAAAAAATTCCCATTTCATAGTGATGGTGATCAAGTAAAAGAACAGGTTGCACAAAAAGATTGTGGAATCTCCATCCCTGATGATACTTAAACATTAATCAAACAAGGCCCTGTCATTCCAAATCTGACTAGGGCATTGAACCATGTGATCTCCAGACATCTCTTCCGGTCTCAGTTATCGTCTGATTCTGTGAAACAAGAACTGATAATACTGGTGAAACAAAGGCTGAGGCTTCTCCTACTGCTCCTTTGTTTCAAAGTCTAAAGACGCTAGTTGAGATATTTGCAGATGTTCTCCAAATCCCACCCCCAACACCATAGGTACAGTGCAGAGGATTTTCACTGTGAAGACCTTGGGGCAAATGAGACAATCATCTTGGCTTTACTTAATAACTCATAAAATAAGGCAGTTGGTGCAGTAGCGGCAACTACCGACAGTAAATCAGTGGAACTACGCATGTGTATAGTTTCTCTTTGAAAAGCTGAGTCACACTGTGAAGGTGGATTTTATGACTGTGCAGGATGTTAATTTTTCTCCCTTAGTCAAGGCACTGTGCTTTTCACATCCTGCTGATGTGTGCTGCTCCGATCTGCCCTCCAGTGCATCTGCCTTTTGCTGTATTTACATGGTGTAAGTCCTTTGGTGACATTTCCTTCACTGAATTTATGGTGCTACACACTGTGGGATGTGTGCAAAGCTGCTTCTGAAACTGTGTGCTTGCCTTTTACACAAATGACGTTTTAATTAAAATAATTTGAGTTCATAATCATAGATCCTGATCCTCAGAAAGGAAGGAGAGTAATGATAGCAATTTAAACACAGTTATTCAATTCAGTATATGTATATTGAATGCATGATCTTTTCTTAATACAAATACTAGTTATGTTCTAGCTAATTAAAAGCAATGAACGTTAACAACTGTTGTAAGGGCATTGAAAAAGGAACGTTCATCTTTTTGTTTCTGAGAATATGAAAGGACAAGTTACCATTCTTATGGAGATCTTGAAGACTAACCAGGAGTAAAGTCTGGTCAGCTTGTTTGCTAAAGGTTTAAATAAGCTTGTGTCACAGTATCATTAAATGATGATCAACGATTGTCTCTGTGACTCTGATTCAGGAAAGTGTAGTTTTCAGCTCCATTATAGATTAAGAGATGTGTGCAGTAATTCAATGTTTTGAAGATCTGGGATTTAAAAACAGAATTGTTGTAAGATATAAAGCCCTGATTCAGCTGAGGGTTTGAATACAGGCAAACTTTTTTAAAGTTAGCTTCTGGAAGAATAAAAGCCTCATTACTTTATGTGTCTCCTGCTAAGAAGAGATGAAAATAGGATCAGAGAATACTGTTTCAGCTAGAAAATATCTCTTTCCAAATGAAGTTACCATTGGTGGATCTAGAGATCTGAGACCCTGATAAATATTTTAGGATTAAAGAACAAAATTTACCATGCAGACTATGATCTGTATTATTAGCATCCTGCTGTCTGACCTAAATCAAGAAGCAAGGAGAATGCTGATTGCCAACAGATCTCAAAACTCCGTAGCTTAAATGTGCCATATCATGTGGAATTCACTTATATAACTTGTATACAAACCTGTAAGTCAAAATCCATTCAAAAGGTATTTTCATAAATAGGTTTAGTATATACTAGCAGTAAAAGCAAGAACTACCAGGCTGGACTATTAATTTTGCTTTTTTTTTTTTTGGGTCTTGGATTCTATGACTCTTCTTTGAAACATTCCCTAGTATATAGAACAGAAGGCTATGATAAATACATAATGTATTCCATACTGAAGCTATGAATCCCACACAAAATGAATAAAGTCTGTACTTTTTGACGTTAAAGTATAATTCCCTTATGTCTTTGTCTCAATTGCCAATGACATTATATGGGAAATGAACAGTACTAGAGCCTCAAATAACTACTAAAATGATTATGTAAAGAAAAATTACATATAAAAATAACGTGAACTGCTTTAATAAGATCCATTCAATGAAGAAGGACTTCTGGACTACATTACCTACTAATAGAAACCTGCTGACAACAGCTTAGAAACTCAGATGCAAGAAAATGCTGATTTCACCTTTAAGTGATAACACTGAATTATTTAAACATAATTGCCTATCAGATGATTTTTCTGCACAAGACCGAATATTTTAAAGCATTAATCATATCCCACTCAACCTCACTTGCAGCTGACTCCACTTCTCAGACATGTGGGAATTCATGGGATTTATTGGTCCATGCCCTCTTGGATCATGCATGCTCATTTCTGCTGTGATGCATGTAGGATGGCATCATCTGATAAGGATAGCAGATAGCTGGGTCTGAAGTCCTTTGCCTATGTGACCCTGGTTTGATGATGTGGGAATGTAGCTATCCCCGGGTTCTTTGTTCCCCACCTTCATGTAAATGAAGTCTCTGCCTCCAGTGCACTGACTCCAGGAAGTTTCTTCTTTCAGATTGTCAGATAGTCTTCTTTACTCTTCCAAGATGTTAAAATACACCTTGTTATTGGTGGCAAACCAGTAGGGTCATTTAACTACTAGACATGTCTTTCAACAGAGCGGGAGTGGTCTCCACCCCTTGGTGCTTTTGAACTAAGACTGCCTGCATATGTTAGGCAAAGCCTCTGGAATCCATGAAGATGATTATACTCAGTGGTCTATGTTGGGCTGGCAGTGATATCAGAGGACAGTTTGGCCTCAGAGACCTCTGGAGTTCTGCTTGCTCTGTGAGCCTCAGGGGCTCACACACAGTGGTGTGCTGGGGACATGCTCCCTGTGCCTTTCCTTTGGCACACCATCTTCTGCAGAGGTCGCACAAGAGATTTCAAGTCACCAGAATACTTTCTTCCCTGGTAATTTAGAACTTGGTAAAAACTAGAATTTTTAATACTCCCTGGTCAGTTATTCAGCCACCAATACTTTTGTGACCAGGAAGACATAATGGTAGTGAAAAGTTGTTAATGTGCAGCTGTTGTGTCTCTGCAACCATCCAGTAGAGAGAGAAATTGAATTCCAGTGTGTGCACAGAAATCCCGGTGGAAATGTTATGATTGTGCTTTTGTGTTCAGTAACCCAGAAGAGACCTAGAGGAAATCTTATCCAAGTGAAATTCAAATGTAACAGTGTTATAGGAGCCCAGGATTTTTCGTTCATTAGATTGATAGTCATTGTTTTTATATTAAAAGAGCGAAAGGACTTACCGACCAGGAAAAACATGTAGCTGTAGAGAGGAGGGAAGGATCTCTGTCACTGTAAGACAGTGAATAAAAAATAAAATTTTACCTTATGTTTCAACTCTTGAACATGGTTTCACTCTATGAATAAGGTTCAGTAAGGTTTCTTTATAATCATTTCTACAGTCTTGAGTTCCATAAACATATATTACTGCAGGAACCCCAATAACAGGAGATGCTGTTGAGCGTGTAAGTCTGCTCTTGATTCTGTCCATAAATAGTGTAGAAAAAAAGTGAATTAAAAATCTTCATGAAATTACTGCATTGAAGGAATTTTTTGCCTGCCTGGACCACAGCAGATTTTACTTGTTAACACCTCTTCCTCATGATTCACAGGTACAAATCTGTCTGGAGTACTCATTTACTCTCCAGGAATAGTTCTTTAATAACAGATTTTTTAATGCTTGGAATAAAAAAAATACAGGATTAAAATGTGCTACTAGAAGCCACACAGAAACTGTAGCACATATTAATTGAGAGATATTCTGGTAGCTTTTTGCTGAGAAGTACTTATTATGTGGAAAGAATCTTGTATTTCCTCATAGGTAAGACAAGAGAAAAGGGACAGCTGGGGACTGGAACCGTGAATTTGGAGAATTTGGAGACTAATTTCATTCTCTCCAAACATATTAAAAGCTTTAAACTGTTCCTATTTTATTGCTCTTTCTTTTTTTTTTTTTTTTTTTTTTTTTAAAGAGCATTTTTATTAGTTTTAGGAGACCCAGTTGCAGTGGAAGAGAAAGCACCCTAGATATATCCTGACCACAGAAAGAAGCTGGACACCCATACTGTCAGAGCAACAACATGTTTACTTTTAACGCTCCAAGCTGTGGTTCTCAGGAACAGGGCTTCCTGACTGTCACCTGTGAAAGGCCTCTGTCATATGATTCACTGTCTCTTACATCTGCTTTTTCCCCTCCAAATGTCTTCTCTTGACCACCCTTATCCCTTCTGAACAAACAGGTCATCACTATTTACTCTTTTCACATTTGCCCTGACTTTGCTGACTTGAAACCTTTATTTTTATGTTTGTGACATTATTGCCCTGGTAATTTCTACCTTGGTCAACAATTCTGTTAAGGTAGTAACTCCTTTTCTGTCCATAATGTCTCTCATTTCTACCACCTCCCATGTTGCTATCTTATTAGTGTAATCATGAAAGTCAGAGTTAATAATCTGCTTACACATTATTATCATTACCACCTGTAGCACCATGAAATCTCTTATTACTGTAGCAACAGATCACAGTTGGCATCTGCATCCGTGTCCTAAAAATCACATTGGACCAAAACTTAAAAAAAAAAAAAATTCTGTTTCTGACTTGGGTTCAACTTGGGTCTAGGCAGTTAAACTCTCTACAACTTCAAGTATCATAGAGTCACAGAGCCATAGAGTGCCAGGTTGGAAGGGAACTCAAGGATCATTTAGTCCAACCTTTCAAGGTTAAAAAAAAAATTCAGTTTAAGTGAGATGGCCCAGCACCCTGTCAAGCTGTGTGCTAAAACTGTCCAATGTAGGGAAATCCATCACTTCCCTTGGAAGACTATTTCAATATTTAATTGCTTTCATTGTGAAGAATTTTCTTCTGGACTCCAATCAGAATTTCCCCAGAAGTAACTTGCAACCATTCCCCCTTGTTTTTTCCACGTGACTCCTTGTAAAAAGTACATATAAAGGCAGTGATCTGTCCATCATTATAAGCTCCCAGTCTTTAGGAAAAACTGGGAGTTTATAATTAAATGAAGGTATTCTAATTTCAGAAGATTTCCCATGGCCTTTGTAGTCTAAAAAATTGCTTTCTTGGACACTTCAGTCTAAGCATACGTAAAGGCAGGCTTAATATTCTCTAGCCATCACCCCTCTTTGGAAAAAGGTTTTGGCTTTTTCATTTCCCCTTATTCTGGAATAAGCCTCCTTGAGTGTAATATATTGGTTATTCCAGATGTCCCTTTCTCAGTAGCTTAATGTTGGGGATCGGGAAGGATATAGAGGTATTAATTAAAGATACAGAGAGGTAGACAGCCAAATTTATACAGGTTTCACAGAAGATTTCTCCCATATCTGGAGAATCATAAGATCAACTTGCAGTTGCATCTTCAGCAAAAGAAGAAAAACAATTCGTTGTTGGATATACATCAGGTTGGAAGGCCCCACCTGATGGTAGTTCTTAAAGGATAATACGGATGAGATATGTGCAGTCAGTAACAGGAAATATTCTGAAAAAAATGAATCACAGGGTGTAGAGAAGGATTTGGGAGGTTGTTGGATCCTCTGTGGAGGAGCTGGTGAGGGTACTAAGCTGCCCAAGGTACAGCCTCAAGCTGCTGAGACCAACCCATCACTCCGAGGGAAGAGATATTCCCTTTTAGGGGGCTTTGGCAGCTACCAGGAATGGGAAGGTGCTATCCTACATAAACTAAAGTTGATTAGTTTTTAAAAAATAGAGCTTCCCAGAATATAACTAGGAGAAATCTCTAGTGTCAGGCAAACTCAGAGAGGGAAGTAAGGAAGAGAGCCGTGTCCTGTTTCTTCTCTACAAAACGTAGTTGAAACAGTCTATCCACAAAGAGCTGGCTTGATTTGTAAGCACTGTTATGGAAAAAAAAAGTCTGAATAACCTTAATTGATGCACATAACTAGTTTTTTTCTCCTAATCTACTAAAAAAGTGTTCGGTATTTGTTTTATACTTTTTTTTTTTTTTTCTCATACTTCGTCTTGGGGTTTTTTTGATTAGTTGGATAAATTTTTTTCTTTTTTTTGGTTTTGAGGTTGTTTCTTTTTTTAACAAAATCAGCAGCACAAGATTTTAGCCTAAGCCTCTTTAGTATTTTACAATGAAGCAAATATTTCAAAGGATAAGGGCAGAAAAAAGACTAAGAGATACATGTTTAGCCACTGAATGGAATACAATAAATTTTTCCTTGGCTAATCACAATATTGATTTTTAACATTGTGCACTATCAACAAAGGAGAAAGAATAAGAGAAAGGAGATACTTAAGTATTCAAGAATTCTAGTAATCTTTTGCAAGACATATAGAAAGTGACCTCTTGGAAAGGTGACTTGCATTTTTAAGTAATAACTGATTGGAGACTGATAAATTATGATTAACATTTGAGCAAAGAATAATAATGAAAGAGAACAATGGTTTATTCACATGGGCTTAGAAATGCAGAATAAAAATAGAATCTGTCAAAACAGATAGAAATAGGTGATGCAGAGATTTGGGAAGGTGCTCATGAGCCAGACATATTTGTACAACATGTTGATTAGTTTTGAGTAGCTTGAATCAACTTTACTAAACCCTTGCAAATGTTTGGATGTTGATAGAAAAACTATACTGTGGAGCTTAATTGACCTGCTGCAGAATCAGCCCTAACTTGGTGTGTGTTAAAGTGCCTGACCATTTATTCTTTTTCCCTTAGGACAAAAGGTTATCAATCAGGATTTTTATTACTCAATGTTTGTTTTCCTGTTATTGATTGTTGAGAAACAAAGTTCACTTTATATTCTTGGGTTATAACATTTTTCACTGATGAATCTGGAATTTGTGACCCAAAGGAGATAACATGAATTAGTAATGATTTCCAGTCACTATGTGTATGGACATTATAAATGAAATGTTAAAATAAAGCCTGATCATATTATCTACCTTGATTTGCAATGTCTGCACAACCTTTACCCTTTTCTAGGAGAAAATAAAATAAACCTGTAAAACACTGATTAAGTAAAGCTTGTTTTATAAATAGGGCTGTTTAGCCCTGTTTGATCTTGATAAAGCTGTTATGGTATAGGAAGCAGTTCACTTCAGGACAAAAGGTAAAGTTCTCCATTGTACTCACACATACTGATAAGCCTTCACAGCTTACTATAGTACGAAATATAGTGAAAAGCACTGAGAAAAAAAATCTGAAAATTACTGTCTTTCTGCTCTAACTCAATGCAATTAATAATTGTGGGGACTTGTGGGAGATTTCGTGTTGCTTATCTTTTATACTTTTTTGTAAGCTTTTCGTTCTACCAGCAGTGTGAAGTTGGATGTATGGAGTTTTCATCTTTGGAGATGTTTGAAAGCCATCTGGACATGGTCCTGGTCAAGTTGTTCTAGGTGGCCCTATCGGAGCAGGGGGCTTGGATCAGATGACATCCAGAGGTCTCTTCCATTCTGTGATTGTGTGCTATTATATTCTGGCTGTAGATAAACTCTGGATAGTAACAGAGCTGTGTTCACTCCACTGTCACCCTGCATCTCGTATGTCACCACCTGTGTGTCCTACATTGCCAGGCTGTTCACCCCTACCTTGACCTCAAAGATGCAGAAGGAATAATACATTACCTTTTATGTGAGGTGTTTAATTCTTGTATCCTAACAAAGAGGAAGTGCAAATTTCTTCACCGTTTTCAAGTAGTCCTGGAAAGGCCAGCAGGGTTTGCCAATGTCCCTGACCAAGGATTTTGTAGAAAATGAAAAGCTGCTTGTAACAACAACTCTAATGAGTTGCACAAAGTCCTGTTACTTCAGGATTACATGCAGTGAATAATATGTAATGATCACTTTTTGGGCTGGCACAGGGAAAATCGGCTTCCCTAACTAGAAGCCTGAGGTAAGGAATTCTGTCTGGATTGATCTGCAGCACAGACAGAAAAAAATGT
>JAVSBS010005445.1:0-71271 GCA_033124195.1 Coracias cyanogaster
TTAGAGAGATGCTAGGAGAAAGGTTGGACTTGATGACCCTGGAGGTCCTTTCCAACCATAATGATTCTGTGATTCTTTGATTCTGTGTAAGAAAGTAAACTATTCTTAGTAAATCTGTCATGTTTTATATGTGTTTGATGGCTTAACCTCATCCTCAATGTTATACAAGCTTTTTTTAGACAAGTAGATTTCTCTGGTCCATAATAAAAGAAGGTAAACACACTGAAAAGTGCTACCACAGTGAACTGGAGTTAATATAGTGGTGACTAAATTCAAGTGTTCAAACAGTTCAACAGTTCTCACAGACAGATTAATTTTAGGATATTGATGTGAATACATTGGGACTAAACGTTGACTGGGAAGTCTTATTAGAACAGACTCTTTTAAGCTACTTTGTGGGTCTATATTCTGTTTGGACCAAAAGCTATAAAGAGAGATGTACTTATGGTATGTTGGCACTCATGTTTTCTTTTCTGATGGGCTGTAGATATTCATGTGGAAAATAAAAAAAACCAGCCAAGCCACTATGAAATTCACACATTTCAACTACTGAATATAACTTTTGGAAAACTTTGTTACTGCTCCCATGCCTCTTCTCTCTAGAGTACTTTTGGACCCAGCAATAATACAAAAATAAAATGTAACCCATAATATAATGATTGTTTAATGTCTATAACGCAGCATTAAAATGCATTTGAAAGCTTCCAGTTTGTTATATTTAGTACTACTCTATGACTACTAGTAAATTGCTGAAAATGCCCTAATGAGAGATGAAGGTGTGACAAGAAGGGAAATCATATAACCTATTTTTTAAAAATTGAAGAAAATTAACAGAAAACTATTTCAGTTTTAATATAAACAAAGACAGATTCAAATGTAAATAATATTTATTTGAATTGCTGTTGGTTAATTTATAAACATTGTGCTCTTGCCTTCATGTCACTAGAAACAAGGAAGAAGAATAAAATTTCTGAACTTTCATGTTATTTATCTCGGCACAGCCTTACCTTTTCTGAACTTCCTGGTTGTCACTGACTAACACCTAGAATAAAAGTAGTTATTAGCCAATGAAGAAAAAGAGGTAGACTACTTTACAGAATTAGGGAAACAGTGCAGTAAAAGAGTTATGAACAACATAAAACTAAAACAAGCAAACTTTACCTGCACTTAGAATATTTTGTCACTCGGCCACATGAGTGACTGAAGTATAATGTAGAAATATATGAGTTAACTTTCAGTGAGCTTAATGGATAATGGTAACAACACAGGATTCAATGAAGAGTAAGGAAGATAAGTTAAACTTCAGGATTTCTGGTTTATCTTGGTTAACTCAGGGTAGGTACTCGGGGCGGTACTCAGGGTAGCTAGCACAAGGCAGCTGGAACATCTTTATGCTGTACTATTCTCACTTCTGTTAGCTGCTGTGAAACTACTAGGAGAAAGACTACAGGTTTTATGCCATTTAATCTGCTCATTTGTGGAGGTGGACAATATGAGAGGGACTAGGGCCTCCGAAGAAGAACAGAAAACAGTGATCCATAGTGACTAAAAAAATAAAAAAAAAAAAAGAAGGAACATGAGCTGAGATCCTCAGCTATGAGCATGCTGATTTTAAACTGAAATCTGTTGTAAAGAAACACTAGTAAGGAATATAACATTGTTAGTTTGGCTGAAGAAGAAAATGTCATGTGTAAAAAGTACTTCTGTGGGAAGGCCACGTAGAGAAGAAAGCTGCAATTGTCATCCACAGGTAGGAAAAAACATAAGAAGAATATGAGTGAGTTTGAAAGTCATTTACATCTTCCTCCAAAATTTAGGTGGGAGGACTATTTGATAAAAAGTTTTTAGGCTTCAGTAGGGCAGCCCTTCTGTACGGAGCTGACAATGCAAACTACTTATATTGTATTGTTGCAATGCACTGCAATCTAACCAGTAAGAATTATTTGTTTATTGACTAAATACAGACAAAGAAATCATATATATATTCTTAGAAGTCCTTAACTATCACTTTGAAACATTAAAATGGTTTTATCATGCTTACAGGCAGAAAATGTTTCATCACTTGAAATAAAGTAGGATGAAAATTGTTTGAGATAGAGTGCAATAAAATAAAATGTATTAAATCCATGTACAAGCTCCTTTATTATAGTATGTATTAAATCATTATTGAAGAGCTATTCAACAGAAGAACATTAGAAACACCTCCACTGCACTTATTAAAACACACTTTTACCTGTAACTCACAAAATTATATGATACAATCAACCTGAGACTTTGTGATTAGCTTAATAGACTTTTAAGTCTTGCTGCAGCCTCCAAATTCCTTCTATAGAAGTTTATTTTTCTTTAATAAGCCAGTTGTTTTCACTAACCACTTAATTTTTTTTTCATGTATTCTGGGGTTATGTGTGTCAAAGTGTGTGACATTCTGTTGAGAAAATGCTTTGGTGGTAATCAAGATATATTATACCAGACAAGAATCACATAAGATCAGTTAAAGTTATTTGGCAAATTAAAAGGAATCTATGTTGCAGTATCATCTTTACATCTCATTGCTAGGAATAAAATAAATTAGACTGCTTATAAATAAATTACCAAGCATTTTGTAGTACGTATGCTGATAAATGATGTCCTAGTTTAAGTTGTTCACGCATGAGGCTACTAGTACAGCCACTGAATTCAGAAAGCCCCCAAAAGTTAGGTTATAACACAAAGTTAACTTCTGGGTACTGTTTATGAGTTATGCTCATGCTACATTGAAGTTCTTTTGGGAACTGTATTGTCATTAGCATCAAGAAGCAGTTCTTTTGTAGAAATTTTATGCACTAGAAGATAGATGAGATAGTGGTGATACAGGAACACTGTCAATTTATGAGTGATGCAAACATTTGTTCAAATCAAAAAAAGTGTCTATTCTAACTTGTACTGCAATAGAAGGCTACTGTTACATTACATTTCTGATTAAATGTATCTCAATATGATATATAGTCCATTAAAAGTCACACAGAATGAAGTTTATGGAAATGGATAAACCTTAGTAATCTCATGTGGCTTAATCAGAGAGTCATCGGCATCAGGTTGATAATGTTGAAGCACTGAATAGAAAAGTTGTATTTCTGTCATGTCAGATTATACTTTAAAAGTATAAAACAAGAAAAGTCTCCATTTTTTCTTAGGATCTACTCACTCAAATAAACAATTCAAGCAATGTTGTCAATTAGGCAGTCAGTTTTCCTCATGTTTCCTCATACTGAAGAATGTTATACGTCCATTTTCTCCTAAAGATCTCCAGGTCCTGGTATTCTACAGCCATCGCCCCTGTTGCTAAAGGCCTCTGATTTCTGCATGCCCTTGTTTCTGATTTTATGGGGAAAATATGAGTGTTTGAATTATCACAAGGTAAGGTTTTATCTAAATTCATATTTTTCTTCTTCTAAAAGGAAGATGTTTCTGAAACTTTGGGCTATATGAGTGAAAACAAGATATTTGACTTCTTGAACTGTCCTAGAGATAAGAAGGGTTACTTACAGAGTAACTAGCTTGTGAGCCTGAGGAAGAACAGAAAAATGTAAAGAGACCTTTGATACTGCATGGTTAATACTTAAGCAGTAAAATGCTGAAGATCGAACTGCACACTCAATACCATCTGTCCCTGTATACATGTGTATTGTAGCAGACTCTCCAGTTGTAGAACAATTGAACTTTATATAATTCTTATAGTGATTTACTTAATTTGTCCCTTCTGCTATTTTAACTAACTGCTAAGTACGGATAAAATGCCTCACCGCAACTGCTCCTTTAACTGAACACATTGTAGTACATATGAGCATGATTGTACTCTTAGGAATTTATTGGTTAAATTTTGAAAAGTCATTATAATGTCTGTGAACTATCGCTTACAATTTAGGATTTTCATTTTTTAAAATTGGTCAAGAATTTTATTTACTTCCACCTTTCACTTCCAAACTTTAGCTTCAAATTCCAACATATTTTTCCTATCATTAAGATTTAACTCTTGTCCTTCTCTTTGAATTCTATTAGTAATGTTCCTCTGTCTTTCTATCCTGAGATCTCACCTAGCTGTCTGTGTTTCCTAGAAACATTTTGAGAAAATTAACCAAAGGCTTCAAAATGGCATTAAAAAAAAAATTATTCTGAATCTGTAGACTTTGTACAGGCTAGCTGTATTTTTAAAATATCATTATTTTATACCAAAAGTATACCAAAGTTCAGTGTTGTGCCATCAATCCATCAAAATCCAGATAATGCTAATGTTTAGATTAATATACATTTGGATAAAAGTATCTTATATATTTACCCTTGATTTTGTTCAGTTACAGACTGTCGTTTCATGGACTTCAGTTTTGTTAACTTCCTCCTTTTTTTTCCTAGACGTATTTTCATTACTGTAGCCATCTGGCAAAACTTCCTTTTCTGTAAATGTACATAGCCTCTGTGGAGAAATTGATTTTAACCAAGGACCTTATCTGTACTTTAAAACTAAATGTCTGCTTTACTCAAGGAAGTTCAAAATAGCAAGAAGTGACATCGGTGGCAAAAAAACACCAACAAACATTTTTGATATGTGGTTGGAAAATGAATATAATCACTGGGAATAAGTGGCAGATTTTATGCCATGCCACTTCTAGAATGGAAAGCATACACAGAGCATGAGCTGTAATGTATAGAACTAGATAAATTCTTGATCAGGTAAATTGAATCAAGAAGATATTAATTTAGGACATATAATATGAAACCAAGTTATGTGATATCATGCATTAATAATTAATCATAGTTTAAATAGGTCTTTTTTAACATTGGATATGTTGCTTTCAATTATACCAAGACTAGATGACAATGCATCATAAAAAAAAAAAAAAAGGAGAAAATTTGTGAAATAATTAACCAAGTAAGAAGAAGAGGAACTGATATTGATTCAGGTAGTCGCCATAAGTGTTTAAAATATTCTGGCCAAAAAATAAGCTTAGATATTTAATTTTTCTGGATTTTTTTTTTTCACTTAATAATTAGTTATTAAAATGTTTTATATTCAACCAATCCTAAAAAAGAGATTTGCCAGATTTTAGGAAACCTTAGTATATGTTAAAGCACACATAGTCTTGGCAAATCCCAGTTTTAGGAACTCTTTATAGAACTGCAGCAGATTAAGTGAGGCACTGCACGTTACACCCTGCACTTTGCAGCCTTTGACAAGATCTCACACAAAGCAGTGTTAAGACACTGGTTTTCAGGGACCAGGAGATCAGCATTTCCTCTGTAATGCACAAAACCAGACACCTAAACCTAAGCATTTAGAACACTAAAAAATAACTACACTGTAATGTCAACAGAGATAATAGAGCTTAAGGCATAATGTTAGAACGGCCATGAACTTAAAGGCAAGGACCCCATATATGTCAAATGATAATGACATCTGTCTTTCATCCACCCCTAACAATTATCAAAATTTACAATTTACTAATCCAACTGATCATTTCTTTTGTTTGAAGTGATAAAAATGATAACTGCTTGTCTACAAATAAAGAGAAGAGCATCCTAGTTTTGGAGAAAGTGACAAGTTAAATCAACAACACTTGACATCAGCCTCAGCAGGTGACTATTTCATTCCAAGTTCTTTCCAAATTCTTACTGCTTCCACAAGGAGACTGTAAGGCAGTACCTAAGCTACTAGAGTGTAGGATAATATTAGGCTTTTAAGTTAGGGTAGCTGAATTTCTGTGAAACTCTATTTTGGTTTGAGTTGGCAAGTGCATTGATCCTTACCAGGAGGGAAAACACACAATTAAGGGCTGCTGAAACTGTAAATGCTAGATTAGTGATAAATTCAAGAACATTTAAAGTTTCTTTCTGAATTGTTGTTAATCATTATTAACATAACAAAAATGAAAACAGAAGCAAATTTTCCTGAATGTTATCTCTTTCTGCATAGTACCAGACCTCAAATATTCTCCAGCCAGGTCAGCTGAATTTTACCACATTGTCTCACTAAATCATACGTTACCTCTCTAAGGCATATAATTACTTCATGTGCCTACATCTACCAGAATCAAAACCACATTACTTATCTTCAAAAAACCCAGCAGATAACCTCTGAACTACATGTAAAGACTCATTTGTCTCACTCTCCTTTAAAACTTTGTAGTAGTTCATCACTTTTCTGGTGATCTTTATTCATTAGTTAAAGAAATTGAAGGTGCTGTTAGCTGACATCACACTGTGAGTTCAATAACTGAAAGAGAAAATATTTGCTCTGCAAGTAAAACATTGGGAAGGACTCACTAAATTCGATATTATTAACATGAAAGACAAGACACTTAAAGGTTACTTTTCTTTCCTATTTCAGGTACCTAATGCTTGGCCTTCCCTCTGATGCACTCTGCACAGTGTTTTAACAACTAACTTCTAATTTATGTGGAGTATATTGGAGAAAGGTGATTTTCACTCTTTCAGTTCTGAATGCCTCATCACATGATGTGAATTAGGAGAGATAATCTGGATTTCATCATGTTAATGGAGCAGACTTGGTTATAGCCTAGGTTAGAGCTGAGGTGCATCTTTAAGCTGCATCCTTAATGCCTGAACCTTTCCAAATGCGTGAAGAGACATTTAGTCACAGGTTGGTTTAGTAATATTCTTTTTTAATATGAGGAACAATTTCAAGTGTCCCTACTGAGATACTAAACCTGGCACATTGAGACTGATTTTTTGTCAGACCATAATCCAAGCTGGTTAGTTGAAATGTAGGTTCTTAATCTCAACATATGTTTTAAATAATCTTAGACATTGCAGTTACCAAAAAGTCATTAAAAATAAAATTTTACTCCTCTTTTACAATAAAAAAATTTGGTGCTTTTTACATCTTGAAGTTGATTAGTAACCAGCAATATCAGCACCATTGTTTTCTTCCTGATGGTGGTTGTAATTCTGTGCATCAATGTATATTTGTGGCAGAGATTTTCTTTCCTTATTCCAAAACATATAGTGATTAGAAGGTATTTTTAATTAAAATGATTACTGCTGTGGTTATGTTATTGAGCAATATTTTGGGATAAATACGTTCACTGTTAGAAGTGTAATTCTACTTTTCATCTTCATGCTAAGTAATATTTATATAGTTCATCCTTAAATTGTGTGCAATTGGATTTGATCCCAACTGCTAGAAGGTGTTGTTTCTAAAACAAGGTTAAGCAAGCACAAAAGTTTATATGAAGATACAGGTTTGATTAGCTTTCAGACAAAACAAGTTCAGCCAGGTTGGCTTGTGCAGTTATTCCAGTCTGACTCCAGAGACTTTCCACTGCATTGATCTTTAAAAGAGAGACTGTATTTTGTTACAACCTATAGTGATTTTGAAAGGAAGAAATATTTAGGGTCATATGATACAATGCAGGTCATAATGATTGTTAACACATTCAGCAATATCTTACAGACATTTGCTTTATAGCCAATTCATTAACCATCACAAAAGAGTTTATTAGAGATCAAGAAAAATGTTAGCAAACCCTCCCTGTGAGATTTTCTCTTCTGTAACACCAGTCCCTAGAAATATTCAGAATACTTGATTTAGTATCTCCCTTTCCAAAAGACAGTATGCTGAAGCAGTGATATAGGAATTCCTATATAAGTCTCCACTGAATCGAAGATAATTCTGTGAGTCTTACTTACAGTCTTATTCTGACATTTTCATAATAGTCTGAAGTCTCCGTTTCAACCAGGAGAAAATAGGCTTCATGCAGAATACTACAGATTCTACTGTTAATATGTCAACATAGAAAAATTATGCAAACACAGGCAACTGGGTAAACAAAATATAGGTAAGTCAGTAGATACTGAAAAGAACTTAACAATGTTCTGTTAAAAAATAATGAATACATTTCCAAAATGTGCCATTGGAAAAAAAAAAAAATTCAAAACCAGGAACCTCAAGTTGCCTGTCAGTGGCACCGAAAGCCACCTGTGCTAGCTTCTCAACTGTTTGAGATTAATTACTACAAATGTGGGAGAGTCTAATCCTACCAGATACTGCAATGGAGCATCAGACAGGATGTACTATCTCATTGTGGTTCAAAAGGACTTCTGTGCCAGGAAAAAGCCAATCTGATGTAAAACAATGACTGCTGTTTTTCTCAGAGCTCAAGTTAGACCTACAGAGAATTATGCCATTGTACTCTTTGATAAGTTCAAACCAGCAGAAAAAAAGACAAATTTCAATAATGATTACTGCAAAGTTCTCACCCAGAGGTAAAGTTATTAGAAAAGATGGATCCATGCCTTTTTTTCTCATGCCTCAACTACTGCCTTTTCCTCCCATCTGACCTTTCAAAAGTCTCTGGCAAACAATGCTTTCCTAGATCATTGCTTTGACCTTACCATTGATTTTGTTTGCCCGTTGAATTCTGTTCATTCAGATGTATTGTGAGAGGCCTAGAAGCCCTAAGAAAACATCAGAACTGCACTGTTAGTGTTTAAAGAAAAATACAAGCCAGGGTCTTGAGTGGGTTTGACCCTTCTAATTTAGGCATTTAAGATCTAAGTGGGTTATGTCTGACTTGGTCACCTGCCACTTGTTATCAAAGAAACTATGCTAAGACATGATTCTCATTGTATATCTAACTTATTTTAGATGTTACTTCAGAATAAGAAAATTTGTTACCTAAATTTTCTTGTTTCTCACCACTGACTGTAAACCAGAGTATGTCTCAAAGAGCTCATAATGTACTCACCACTACCACAAAAAGCAAAGGGGATACTAGAATGGGGGAAAATGAAGCATCATAAGATGACATTATAAACTGAAAATCTGTTCTGTTGCACATTGCCTGCACATTAAGTCTTTTATGTTTTTTTTCTGCTAGTAATATTTCCTCCAGAGCTGGTAGCTTGTTCTGGAAGTTATGTAATAACATTTCTTTCCAATGACTAACTAGGCAGGTGGGGTGACGGTTATATATGTTCCTTTTCCTGGAATTTGGGATCATAACAGGTTACTGTCCATATGTCTTTGTTAATAGTCATTATTGCATAATTTACAAGAGATGATAGTAGATTACATCTGCCTGGTTTTGGCAGTTGTTTCTTTCTGATTCTACAGCCTTGTGACTTTCAAAGCTTTCTATCTGTTCTTCCATGTTTTTCCCAAACAAATCCTACTCACATCCTGCTCACTAATATTTTGATATTTAACATTTGACAATTATAGCATACTGCTTCCACCACCGGCCTACAACTACCTTACCCTCTCATTGAAAGGGACTGTTTCTGGTCTCAATTATGCCACTTTAAGTAGAATACATAACTTTTTAATACTTGCTGTTTTCCCTGCAAGTTCATTTAATGTGTTAACACTACCAAAATGTAAGTTACTTTTCTCTTGCTAGATTCTTCTTTACTGATGCTTGCCTCTCCATAATCCTTTGTTTCTCTTCCTGCACTGTCTTTATTTGTTTGGTTTTGCTGCTTGCTAGAAAATCCACTTGTATTTATCTGTCAGATTTCTTGCACTTTGTGCAAATTTCTTCTAACTCTTTCATTATCAAGAGAGGCACAAGCTTCTGCTCTAGGGCTGGCTTGCAGGTAAATTGTATGATCCAGTAGATTGTATGAAATAGGTTTTTTGGCTTAAAGTTACCTCTGTAAAACTTCTTTTTTTCCTTTATGACTATCATGACTCAAACTATGTTGTTTCCTATGCCTGTTAAAAAACCAACCAACCAAACCAACAAATCTCATGTAAGCAGGATGGATAGGGTCAGATGAACTCTTACACTTCTTATGCATATTAGCTTTTACTTGCACATTTAGAGCCGCACATTTAGAGCCACACATTGCATCATATCAACTTTGATTGCTTCTGGTTGAAGGTGGTACACACAGACTCCATCAACACTCACTGCCCTGTTTTGCTGTGGGTGCACAGACTTTTGCATATCTAGAAGCAGAGAGCAACTAAAACTTCATATGCCCACATATCCATTTATTGAAATCCTCATCTTTCTTACCTTCTGAGTTTTTTATAAAATACTGTCTCTCCATGAAATCAGAGGGAAAATCTGAGTTGTTCCTTGAGAACAAATCAGTAATATCAATAAGAAATCCATAGCAAGCTCTAGATCGTTGGATCTATGGTTCAGTAACAAAAAGTCGTTCTGGCCCAGAGTGATACAGTACAAGACAGCACTTGTAGCAACACCCTGGATGCTACCTCTTTGACTCGGTGTGGGCAAGAAACAAATTTAGATCAATACCCACAATTTGACATCAGTATCCCAATTTCTGTCAAGACACTAGCAATAAGAATGTTATTGTGCAGAGCACTGAAAATATGCTTTCCAAATGCTCTATCGATAAAATAGCAGGACATAATAAGAAATTAAATGAAGCTGAATAAATACTTGCATTGAAAGTTAGATATCAAGAAGGCATTAATTGAAAACAGTAAGCAAAAGAAACAAAAATACATTTTGGCAACCATCTCAGCATGCTTAATGTTGCATTGTGTGCTGCAATGCAAAGCATGAAAAAAGGCACTAGGCCTCATAACTGTGAAAATGGGAAGGGGGATGATAGCAAAATTGCATTATAATTATATTGTCTAACTCTTGCATGGACGCTTTGTCTGTTTAGAGGGACAAGAAACATCATGCCCATTATGAGTGGAATTTTCTAAATTTTGTGTGTTCCAATCCTAGTTGTATTTTTTTTTTTAAATAGTTACAGACTCTGGAGAGAAGAAGAAAAGGTCAGGGACTTTTGGGCACTCAGAAGAAGATTTTAGATGAACAAAGAAACATCAGAGGATTAATATTTCTCCTAGACCAATAAGTGGACTTCAGCTACGGTTTGAGTTTCACTGTTATCCAGTAGCATATGCTGAGGATGCTGTTTATTTTGAGTATGTAGATAAACTGAATTTTAAAATAATTTCCTAAGGTACATGTGCTGAGATAAATAACTTTTGTTACTGTAGAAATGCAAATTAAAATGAAGAAATAAAATTCTTTAAAGGCTTGAGCAACTGCAAATTGCAGTCACTAATTGAACTCCTTTCCTTTGTGCTTCTGTGTTCTAAGCTTTCTTATGATCATCGTTATTTAAATTCCATGTTGTGCAGTGCTGAAGGGCATCACTTTGCAACACTTGTACTGTAAATATCAGTTCTTGTATGTTTTAAGATACCTTTGAACCTGAAAGTTTTCCCACATCATAGTGAAAAGATACAGGTGTGTGGAATGTTATAACAATGGAAAAAAAGCAAGAGTTGTAGCAGACAGGGTAGGGTATATCACCATATCACCATTCTGAGGTTGTCATATATTCATTTTAATGTCCATTTCTAATGTTAGGACTTCTGTACCTTGACTTCTTTTATATGGGAGTGTTCTCTCGTTAAAAACCAAAGGAGAGACGTCAAAAGTGTATAGTCAGGTGGTAAAGAGCTGAGGCCTGCATATTACAGGCTTGATTCATTTGTGCTGTTCCAACCCATGCTCCAGGGTCCCAACAAGAGAGGTAACCACAATTGACCTTGTGAGAGTAATAGTATTTAAATTGCAATCCTTTGGCAGGCAGGTGTGCATCTATGGGGTAGCTATACAAACAATGACTCAAATTTTCAAGTTTCGTTGTTGTATTAGCATCATTTAGTAAGATTGCTTCAGCTTCTGGTATCTCCTTTTACACTTGCATCTTTTGGTCAAAAGCAGATTTTTTTTTTCATGACAGTATCTCTGCATTTGTGTGTTATGTTAGTCTCTCTACAGTATAGACACATACCCCAGTTCCCTAATCATTTTCTCTGTCACTCAGAAAAACAAAGCACAGTGACTGATAGAGCACCTTCCTTAGCCTGTGCCTGTGTGAGCTGGACCAGCACAGTGGATTTAGAAACACTTATTTAAAAGGTAATGTTTGTAGAGAAATGCCTTTAAGTAGATGGAGGAAGACACTGGAGACCAGAACTGGATGAACTGCTAAATTAAATAAAGCTTCTGGGTTTAGAGAATAAAAATCAACAGCTTGTTGCAAGAGCAGTTCCCAAGCAAGCAAGTCTGTGCTTGTCTGCATCTCTTATTCCCATCTGTTTCTTTTAAGTAATTTTAAAACTTTTTACTAATTATGTAATTCTTCTAATCTTAAATATTTTTTTTAGTTGCCAGAGTTTATTGTATACTCATTGAGGTGCATACTTCTTATATTGTCATGATTTACACTGACAATTGGATTGATCTCATCCATCTTAGGCATTTACAGGTTAACTGCTTAAGTCTAAACTGGTCAGCTTACAGTTTATTGAGGATAATGGAAGGCAGAATTAGTAACTTAGACCAGTGCTCTATGCACTACTAACAACATCCATGTCTGCTCCTGTCAACTCTGTTAGTAAGTGTATTTATTCAGGCCAGGTGGTACACGAGGTTCACTTTCACAAGGTTCACTTTAATACTGGTCATGGGTAGATTAATTTGAAGTAGCTTGTCTCCATCCATGACACACTTGGTAACAGGTGACCCCTATCCCTGAGTGTTACCCCTAAAACATTATTTTTATTTTTTTGTTTGATCTATTTCAAAGAGTTTGAAATGATGCAAAACCTGTGTTGCAGGTTACTATGATGGTGTGTTTATAACACGAAACTGAGGGTACATTTCATACCTTGAGGCCTCACTGGAGGGTGTAAAGCAGTGTTTGAGGAAGAGCTTTGGAACTGAATGTGGCAAAGAAAGGCAAGGCTGGCTCAGTCTTGCCTAGTCTGTCTTTTGGGAATGACTACTGGCACAAACTATCAGCAAAACCACAGCTATTTTTTTAACTAAGTAGTTAAAAATCCCAAACCAATCAGTTTAGGAGTCATGTAACATGAAAACATCATTTGTGAAAACGTTATTTGATTGTGTACATGCACCTTGAGAAAATAATATCTAAATGTCTAAGAATGAGATGAGACGAATCCTATTCCTGTTTTCCTATCTACTTTCACAGGAAAAATAGATATGAACTTCCTTTTGTCTAGAATAGCGTTTAGCAGCAGGAGGACCTACAAAGGGGTTTCAATATTGTAGTTAAATGTTGTTAATTTGGGATGTTGATTCCACTTTGAGTATGGTGATGCATGTTTCTACATTGTGAAAACCAGTGGAGGAATGCAAATATTCTCATGGGGAGCATCCTCTGGAAAGCGTAAGAAAAATAAGTTGAGGTAGTATTTCAGGGGTTGTGAGGACTAAACTGGTCATCTATGTCCAAAAATTTACTGTCTTAAATGATTCTTTATTTTTCATGCCATTCTCCTGAAAGCCCAACAGAAAGCCTTGGACTTTTTAGGTAATATTGAAAGTCATAGAACTTGAACTGTGTGGTGCTTTCAAAGATTATATCCATCTCAAGTCATCTGGGTGTTTAAAAAATTTTATCCACGGGCTTTGACCCAGAGATTACATACAACCCCCTAAATATTAAAAAGCTGTAAGATGTTGTTCTTTAAAACCACACCAACATTGTTAACCCTTTTTTATTTTTTTCATTTGTATCCACACTTTCCTATATGTTGTATAGGCACATAGAAAGATATATCCCTTGTACATAAAGGAAAAATGCAGATTGTGTCTTAACATCCTGAACTGCTATTCTGTTTCATTACTATTTGAATTGCCGTTATTTATTTTCTGGTGCCCTACTTCTGACAAATTTCTGCTTGATGAAAGCCTCTGGGGTATAGATTTATAGTTTTAACTCGATGAAAACAGTTTTCTTTTACTGAATGAGATTGTGATTCTTTTATTTTTCTAAATATTTCCTCTCAAAAGAGGTATCGCACACAGCTTAGCACATAAATGCTAACCATATATTTATTGCTATTTCTATAAACATATATTTCTTAGATTGCAAGCTCCTTCAGATAAGATTCTGCAGTCTTATTCAGAAGTTAGCAGTTAGAATGATCCTAGTTAGTTGTCATAGCCACAAAAGTACCATGAATATATTGTAATAATAATAATAATCCTAACCTGGGATCATTGTTGATGCTTTTTAGAGTTCTTCTAGATCATATATTTTTCAATGGTAACAAAGAAGGCAAGCCACGTTTTTAGTTTAGAGCCACATTCTTACTGTGGCATCAGTAAAAAACATTCAAACTCACTCTTCCTCCACCCCCCCACCCCCCCACCCCCCCAGTTCCTTTCTTTCCTGTGTCAAAACGAGATCATATATTGTGTACATTTTCTGGTAGGATTGAAGAGAACAATTTCATGTTTGAAATACAAAATCTGTCTTAACATTAAAATGGAACTATATGGGCTTTTTTAATATTTGAGAGCATACACACTCTATGAGGAATCTGTGTACAAACTCAGATCTGAAAGAAAATGGTGGTGTTTTTACAGTATGTGAACACAACCATCTGATTTATAGTTCAATCTGTTAATGCACTCTGTTATTAGGCCACCTGGCAGTTTTATGCATTGTGAATTTAAAGAGGAGCTCAATGTAACATAAGCTTTACAAGCTGGGGAAATATTATTGAAATGAAACATGAATGAGAACCATTTAAACAATAAAATAATGTGTGTAGACTATATATTCTTTCATTTTAGTAAATGCACAGCCTAGGTTTTATTTGCTGAAGTTAGAAGAGGTTGTAAGAGACTCCAACAATGAAACTTTAAACGAGCTTCTCTTTTGTAATATTGGAAGTCCTATAGGTTTTGATGTTCATATCAGTAAACCCCAAACCATATGTCTCTATTATACTGGGAAACTGCAACTTGGAGAATGTTTTTCACAGTTTTGTTAAGGTAATATTTAATTGTCATATGAGTTGAAATTCATTCATCAACAAGCTATACATACAAATGTAAGCTTGCAACAAAAATTGATAGACACATGTTTACTAGCCCACACTGTAAAAGCTCTATGGCTATGGCCTTAAAGAAAACAAAGGCTATCCTTAGTAACCAGTTAGTTATGGGTATATATATAAGTAATGTACACACTCATACAAATTCTATCTCTGTTTTTGTTTTGGTTTTAGGCCTTTAAAGTTCTTTTTTTCCCAAGCTTTCTATTCAACTCTGATGCTAGGAATTTCTTTTTTGTATTTAAAATGAAAACTGAGCACATTCACATGACCACAAGGCTGGAGTTTTAAGCACAAGAAGAGTTGGCAGAGTGCAGATATAAAATAAGCATTCTATTATTCCCTATAGTAATAGGATAACCCCCTCATCACCTGGTACAGAGCCCTGGAGGCACCTGAATTTTATGTTCTGGGCTGTCTTTCAATTACATGTTTGCTAATTTGTCCAATACCCACGGAAGGCCATTTTCCTTACACTTAAGAATCAGAATGAAACCTTATTTATCATTTGTTGCTTTTTAAATAATGTTAAAATAAAGAGAGATTTTCCATGCAGTGGAAACACAGTGGATAAAATGGGCAAAGCATCTTTTTATCTTGCCCAGGTTTTACTTAAGGCTCTTCAGAACTCCTGGTTTTTCCTTTTCCCACAACTAGAAGGACATGGTCTGAATGAATTGAGAATGAGTGAAGTTGCTGTGTCTTCTCAGGATTTTACCAGTTGTGAGCTGGAAAGGCTGTTTTGCAGTGTAAAAAAAGCATAACAAAAGAGAGATTCAATGGAATGATTACAAACTTCTGAGTCACAGCTCTTTCCCCATGACAGAGCAGATAAGCACCTCACTTTATTCAAAGCAAGAAGTGAAGTTAAGCACTTTATAAAAGAAATCTTACAAGTATCTTTGTTAATATAAATATCTTGGCACATACAAGCATGCTCCAAAAGGCATAGAGTAAAGAGAATTGATTCAACAGGGAATTAGTGCACTGTTAAAAGACCTGCGTTTATCTCCCTGCAACCTTGGCCACAGTATTTAAAGCATATAGAAGACTTTGTAACTAATCCTGAAGTACAGAACCTCAAAGTCCTGCCTAGGTAGTAGTTTATTCCTATCTGGAAGATCCGAGTCTCTTATTTGAAATCAGATAAAGGAAGGCTTGAACCTAAGTTGTTCACATCTTTCATGAATGCTGTAATCATAGAATCACAGAATGAATGGCTGAGGTTGAAAGAGAACTCCAGTGTTCATCTGATCCAACCATCCTGCTCAAGTAGGGACACCTAAAGCCAGTTGTCCAGGACTATGTTCAGATGGCTTTTGATTATCACCAAAGATGGAGACTCCACAAGCTTTCTGGACAACTTGAACCAAGGCTTGGTCATCCTTAAAGTAAAAAAGTGTTTCCTGAAGTTCAGATGGAACTTCCTGTACTTCAGTTTATGCCCCATTGTCCAGTCGCTGGGCACCACTGAAAAGAGCCTTGCTCTGTCAGCTTTGTATCCTCCCTTCAAGTACTTATATAAGATCTGCCCCAAGCCCTCTCTTTTCCAAGCTAAACAGTCCCAGCTCTCTCAGACTTTCCTCATAGATGAGATGTTCCATCTCAGTGGGCCTTTACTGGACTTTCTCCAGTGTGTCCTTGTATCTTTTGTAGTGAGGAGCCCAAAACTGGACACAGTACTCCAGGTGTGTGGCCTTATCGGTGTTTGAGTACTGGCCGCAATTTGCCTAATGCAGCACAGGATCCAGTTTGCCGCCTTTGCCTGAAGAGCACACTCCTGGTTCATGGCAGTGAATGTGGTGTACACCAAGCCTCCCAGGTCCTTTTCTGCTGAGCTGCTTTCCACCTGGCTGACCCCCAGCACATACTGATACATAGGGTTATTTCTCCACATTTACAGGACTTTGCACTTCTTGTTGAACTTTATAAGGTTCCTTTCACCTCATTTCATCTTGAGATCCCTCTGGATGGCAGCATGACCCTCTTGTGTAATAGCCACTCCTCCCAGTTCTGTGTCATCTGCAAACTTTCTGAGGGTACATTCTGCCCCATCATTCAGATAATTAATGACGGTGATGTTTAACAAGACTGTACCCAGTACTGACCACTGACGTATGCTGCTAGTTACTGGCCTCCAACTAGACTTTGCACTTCTGATCACTACCCTCTGGGTTCAGTTCAGCCAGTTTTTAGCTCACCTCACTGCTCATCCAGCCTGTACATGAAGAACTTGTTACTGAAGTCCAGGTATCACCGAATCATAAGTTATTAGGCAAAGATACTACTACTGATTCTTTAAATTTTTCATAAGATGGGGAGAGGCAGACATCATAAGACAGGAGTTCAACTCTTTACAAAAAGTGTAATTTTTGGCAGTACCAACAGCACCTCCACCAACTGGAGATGGACTGTGGGATTACTTAATGTGATACAAAGAGTAAAACGTTTTACTTTTGTGAGCCCTCGGGTGAGATGGAAATCTTACTTTATGCCATGGTTAGGAAGCTAAGGTGAGAGACTATCTCTGTCTTCTCAAATTGCATTTTATCTAGTGTAAGGAAGCATATTTGCTGACTGTGCCCAGACATGGTTCTAAACTGCTTTTAGACCAGTATATGAGAAATAGACATTTCTACCTAAATTGTAGACACCCAATATGGACATTAGCTTCAGACGGTGGACATACAGATTTATCTGTCTAAATGTAGGTGACATTATTTGAGAGATTTGTCTGAACTCATCTTGTAGGCCATGAAGAACTACTTAAAAAGACCTAGAGCTCTCCTGAAAATGGCCCAGTTCTGTCACCAAAACAGAAAAAACTAGTACCATATGAAATGACTTAACTTCTCCATCCATTGTCTATCTGACACTCCAGGAGGGTGTATGTTTTCCATAGGTTTTGTGCCTTACATAACAGCACATGTGACTGTCTCAGATACACTGAGGCATCTTACATAGTACTAGACACTTATGTTTTGGAAACTTTTGCTTTTGGCCACTTTTTAGATTCCATTAATTGCCTTGGCATACACTTAGCTTACACATAACCATCTATCTTTGCACACTTAAATGTGGGTGTATGGTCTGGAGTTAAATCCAGTTTCCAGTGAAAGAGTTCTACATTACTAAATATTCATAAAACACACAATTTGAGAAGAAATACAAAGACTTCATCACCACTGCTTACAAACTGCCTAGTGCTCTTTGAAGGGCAATACTATACTATGTGATTGCAAAAAGCCAGTGATGAAAAATCAGGTTTTTAACTGACAAGTTTCCCAAGTATTTGAGTGCCTGGTGAATCCAAAGTGTCAAGGCATGAAACCCATCACAGTTTGACCTTATTGTAGCAGAAGTACTCAAAGGCTGTCAAAACTCCATAAAGTTATTTAGGGGTTAAGAAAACTATTGAAATGACAAAGTTTAATTCTAGTTCATTAATGTATTCTAGCTGGGGAAAAAAATAACACCTTTATCTTTTATCTTCTTTGTATATGTTAGGTAGCAACAAAGTACACATGGGTCTAGTTTCAGCAAATGAGGAATAATCCATTCCTCTGATGCCATATGGCTTATAAATATTACTAAATGTACACAGAAATCAGTTAATGAATATTTGCCAGAAAGTCTTATTATTGGCTGAAGTATAACTGACATATTTTGTTGCTATTTTTTGGCATTAGAGAAACTGTTTCTGTTTCAGTCTCTTTCCAGCTTAATAAACAGAATTTTATACCATATGAATTCAAGGAGCTTTCCTGGCTCATAGGGCAGTAGGAGACTCATTTCATTGAACGTGTTGGTTCTGAGAATTGTTTACACAGAAGGAAAGCTTGACTACATCATTTCTGTTCTCTTTCTGTTTCTATTCTGCTTGTTTTTGTTAGTCACGATGATCACAACAAGAGAACTATATTCTTATTTCTTTAAAATAAGCAATATTGAAAAACCTTTTAACAATCTTAGCATATGTCATTAATTGGGGCTTTTAAAATAAGTTTACAGAATTAGTCTAAGGCATAGAAACCTTCAGCCTAGGAATGACCCCACAAGATCAAGGTTGAAGTGCATATGTAAACATGAGGAAGTGGACACTGAGCTGACAGTGTACTACTGAGAGAAGGAATGCAAAGGTACAACACCTCCTCTGTGAAAACAGAGCATTTCAGCCTCAGCAGTTGTCAGCCAGTCACCTTTCAGTGGCAGAAAATTCACTCAGTAAGGCTCTTTAAAATCTTATTTCCTTGTAGCAAAGCTGAGCTTAGAAGTTTGAAATCAGTGCCTTGTAAAAAGAAACCAAGTGGGTGGCATTTTCCAACCATGAGACATGTCATTACCATTGACCTCACTACTCTTCTTACATAGCCAGAGAAGGGCAACAAAATTGTCAATTAGATTTGCAGTGAGCAGGAGTCAGCCTTACTTAACTTGTGCTTACCTGCATAATCATGCATATCTCTCCTCTCTATCAGGAGTTGTTCAAGCTTATAATAACCAGGGTTCAACAAGTCTGAACCACCTTCCTTTGCTGATGATATGGAAGTTGTTGATTTGCTAAAGATTATTCAGGATTTTTTGTAGGCTTGACAGAGTGTCATATTTTATATTCCACCTTTGAAAGTTTGTGCTATGGCTGCTAAATAGGAAACAGGGGAAGGAAGTACAGTATTAAGTAAAACATGATTGCATTTTTACTTTTTAAAATATCATAACAAGTTTCTTCGTTATTCTGCATAAAGCAACCACATTAAATCTGGCATGGCCTGCAGGCTCATATAGGACTGGGTAAGGGATGTACAGGGTGCTGAAGATGAAAACTAAGCACTTTTTGCAGAGCTGCATGCAAACAGTGCTGTGAAATTTGACAACGGTATGACTTCCTTAGTCACACAATCCTATGGTCATAAAAGCACTACGTTTACTCGAAGTTTTTAAAAAGGTTTAAACAGGTTAAATTTAAAGCTGATAAATAAGCTAATAAACTGTCATAGCTGTACAATATATTGCTTCAGTCTGCATTGTCCACTGCAGAAAACACGCTTTTTCAAAATTAGTAATTCCTCCTGCAGTGTTGGTGCCTAGTTCTTCCCCAGTAGAGAAGCCCTCTCTCAGCATTATATCTTCCTAAATCTTCCTTTGTATTATAGTAGCCTGTCTCTTTAGCCCATCATGGCACTGAACTTCCCTGTTTTACAAGTGCATCCTATGGCTGAACTGCTCTAACGAAAACCCACTGACTCACGTTTGAGTCTATGGTTCTGCATCTGAAGTCACGCTCTTGGATATCAAGACTGGAAAGATTTGGTGTGTTGAGTACAGGTGCACAGCAGTCCCATTAAGCATTAACAGTTATGATCTGCAGCCATATGTAAAATGATAATAATCTCACCTACCTTTTCAGAATGCACGTAATTTGTAGTATAGGTGATGGGGTCTTCCATGCAGATCAAATACACGGTTCATTAGCAATTCCATACAGCTGCAAGATTAGGTACCCATGAGGGACACATTACATTCCACTTTATTTCCATGATGTGGCTAAAGATGTGACTAGTCTTGAGTGGGATTTCAACCCCTTTCTGACATACTATGTCTCTCTTTAACATCCATCCTGGAGGTTTTCTCCCCTACCCATTACTCAGGTGGTTGATCCCCTCTCTGTTGCGCATTGTTCTTCACTGAATAGGTCCATGTTAAATATGTTGCTTCCTGCTTTCTTTCATGATGCATCTTATATATGAGAGGATCTTGCCATAAACACCCACAAAGACACCTCGGAGATCTCTCCTCATAACCTCCACAATGGGTACATGGTGGATGTACCACATCTGCTGCTTTTTGTGCTGACTTCTAAGGCCTTGTTGTTAGGTTGTGCTCTTTGTTTGTTTGCTGCATCATCTTTTGACACTGATTTAGATTCAAAACTCAATTCTGGAGGACTTTCCATTAAAACTACTTGTTTTAGAGGTTTCACACACACAAAAACCCTACAGGACAAACTTTTCATTTTCTCTAACACTGTTGTTTTCATTTAACACATTTCTAGGATATCTCCTTCTGCTTTGCCCCTGATAGACTTTTTAATGCTATAAGGCTTTTTTTTTGCTACAGAGACAAACATTTTTTCAAATGTTATTCCATGTAATTCATCACATTTACTTAAAATGCATTTAGTAAAACATAAAACATAACAAAATTAGTCTCAGTTATTTAAAAGTGTACAGCTGTAAACTACTACATCACTGGAAGAAATCTCAATTAAGCAGAATTGCCATCCCCATTAAGCAGTAGTCATTGCCATTAAGTATCATTGGACTTAAATTGTTCCCAGGGATACGTCCTGATTAAGCGGACTTCCTAGTTTAAGTGTACCTCAATTAAATAGAATGTGCTGCATCAGCATTTCATTTTATGAATGCATTGAGAAGGCATTTGATTAGGATTTTGAAATGGTTTGTGTGATTGCTGTCATTATTGAAAATTTAGATGGGAATGCAGAAAGAACTTTTGAGAATTAGTATTTATTGCAATTAGATGCCTACCTCTTAGGCCTTTTAGCAATGACCACTTAAAGTTTTTTGGTGTGATTTGTACATGCTGGTCTGATTCTGTGTGGATATGATTAGTTGTACTTAAAAAAATCTCCAAAAAGTAAATCTAGGAGTAAGTGTGTGCCTAGTCTTGAAATCAGCTAAGGCTTAAAAAATTTGATTTGCCTTTTAAAACTTACAAATGGCTCCAAAGAGCTGGTTTTCTGCACATGAAGTTTAACATTTTAATGCTTGTTTAGAACTTCTCAGTGTCGTCTTATGTCTGTGTATAAGATCTCACTCATTTCTTTAAATCAGGTGGAAAAAACCTTTATTTTAACCTGATCTGAAATAAGTCATAAACCAGAAAGCTTTGTTATGGGACACTATTTGATTCCAACCAATCTGTATTTCTGGAATAGGACAAGATTTCTTTTCTGTATTTTTTATAGACTTTTCTTAAAAATACCTAGGTTCTTATTGAAATAATTCTCACCTGCCTGAGCCAAATAAGTACGTAATCCAGTCTAACATAAATAGTAAATGAGGGTAATAGAATTATTCTTTTGGGGAAAAAAAAATAATGATGTGGATATTTCACTGGTATAAATGGCTCATTCTGTAACTTTTATTTCATGAGACTTTCTTCTGATGTACTTATTTTATGACAGCAGCAGTGAAAAGAAACCCACTTTTGAATAATGTTGTCAATGTGAGACAGAAATGAGAGACTACTGAGTGCCATAAGTATCTCTTTGTCTATCATCTAGCCAATACTGGAAAAAGACCATGCAACTTAACAGTGTTTCCCTGTGAGTTTGTGTAAGTCTAGCCATCCTTTGAAAGCTATTGACAGTTTACTCTGATGAGATAGTCAAAAGGGTAAATATATTGCAGATATTTTATTTTCCCCCACTGTATGAGGCGCTATCCTGATCTCGTCATGTACAACCATGTCCTAGTTCCACAGTTGAAGTCTACGTCTCCTTAGAAAATAGAAGTCCACTTACCCACTAATGGAAGAAAGTATTTATCTGCTTAATTCCCATTAACATTAATGGGAGTTACATGCTTAATACTGCTCAACATTGGCGAGAAATGCACCTTAAATTTTCAGCTGCTTGAAACAGCAACCTCTGCAGCCAAGTAAGAGATTATAAATAAAGAAACAATAGAAACAAAGCATGCTCCTAAGAGGTACCAGCAGTGCATAGATAGAAGCAGACAATTTTCCCCTCAGCAAGCTTTTCTGCTTAAATCATTTTAGTAAATAAATATTTAACAAGTGACAGAACTTAATTGATGTTTATATTTACACGGCAGTTAATTTATATTCTGCTAAAGCTGAATCCTCCATCCACAATAGTGCTTTATATCCCTCCATGGTGGCAGACACCCAAACAGCACAGTTGTGTTTTTGAAGAAAACCATAACAACAAAAAAATATGCACTACTCCAAATACTATATAAGTCATTACATTTTTTTCCTCTCTTCAGCTGTCAGATGTATTGCATTATATTATCAGATTGATAGATCTAGTGTTATTTCAACATTTACCATTTTACAACAACAAATAGAAAACATATAAGGAAGCTTTGGTAACAAATCTTTCTTAATATGTGTGTGAAGTAGACAGTTAGTCTAAGAGAAAATATAACTGATGACAGATTTCATTTCAATCTGCTGGTGCTTATTAAGATGTCTACAAAGAAAAAAAAAGCCATATCTGAATATATCTCTTTCTGCCAACAAGGGAAATTTTTAATTGCTTTAATCAGCATTTGCTTTGTCCTTGCAGAGACACAGAAAAACAAGTCAGGTATAAACAGTAAAAGTTTTCTGAAGGAAATTTTTAAGCAGAGTCTTTACATGATTTCTATTATTTGTGTTTAGAACATGGTTAAAGACTACATTTTTTGAATGCAACATCATTCAGAAACACTTAAATCCACCTAATAAAATAGATTTGTACTTGATTTTATTTCATATCATTTTAACGTGGAGAAAGAAGCTGGCATAAATTTGACCAAACCCCTCTCCCATAAAACTCTACAAGTGCAGTAGAAGCTCTGTCAGATTTTAGAAATCAAAACACAGCCCTTTAGCAGGAAATGGGAGTTACTGCTCACATGCAGGAAATATTCAGCACCTTCTAGATCAAGTCACACAGGGGAATCTGTTTTTCAAATTTCTAAAACTGTTAAAGGCCTGGTCCCACTGAAAGGGTGGACAATTCCATTCAGAGCAGGCATGATTTCACCCAGTGTCTCTGTATTAATTTGCTCTTGTAAATACATAACTTTGTCCAGCACAGGTAAAGGTAGGGAAGAGATGAAACTCATGCCCTTGTCCCTTTCTGCAGCTCAAATAGGATCAGTCAGTGTTAAGACCGTTATGAGTGGTTCTTAACTGTGATCCTGTGGAGCTTTCCTAGATGTTTCAAGCACTGTATCTGAAAACCTCTGGCAGGAGGTAATGCCTCCTACTCCACATAAGTATCTCTTATGTTGCATTTGCGGCGATACACGTTTTAAACGAACATGGATTTTAAATGCCCCTGGGCACTGAATTATCAAATAGACCTCAGTATGTGCAGTAACTGTATGACAGTATCATTCTGGTTAGATCAGTAGCATGCTAGGTGAACATTTGGTTTCTGTGTAACTGGTATAACCCTCTTTCTTTGATGTAAATATATACACCAAAATGCTTTTAATGTCTTCAATGTACAGTAGAACAAGAGGCCTCACCAGGGTCATCCGCTCTTACTCCCAGAGTGTTGCTGAACATAATGTCATGGCTTCCCTCAGCCTACCAAGTACAGGAATGGCATTGAGAGGAAGACACTGACCTTCATTTAGCTCTTCTAGGTCTTTCTCTTTCTGGATACAATAAATTTCTCATCCTTAGCTGAGAAAATTGACTAATCCTGTGTTCAAGGTGCAGCAAGGTCTGTGAAGTACCTGCTCATCACTTCGCAGGCACTGAGGATGGCTCTTTGCCTGCCATGTGACATTGCTAAATACACAGCTAAAATCCCCTGGCTGAAGGTACTGTTTGTGTGGTCCAACCTCAGCATCTAACAAGTCTGTGATCTTCCCAGGCTTGCTGTATGTTCAACAAATGTGAAGAGAAATACACTTCTTCAGAGGAGACTTTGAAGAAAGAGTATAATGTAGTTGCTCTGAATCACCCTCTCAAGAGGACTGTGGATCCCACCTCTCTCTCCATGACCTACACAGGATTTAGGAAGCCCAGCCTGGACATGCCTCTTTGGCACTTAAAGTTAGAAAAAGTGCATTGCTGCCTTGGGGAACAACTTGTTCCCCAGAAAAAACATCCAACTATTTTAATACAGGCCATCAGAAATTTAGCTTGAAATCAATGACAAAACTCACACTGACTTCAATAGGGCCAGTATTTCATCTTACATGATTTCACACTAGCCACAAAATGGACAGTGCTGTGCAACTGTCATTGGAGCTATCATTTTATCCCTAATTCAGGCAGTAAACCTTTCACATGCTAGGTATGAGATGGACAGATTCATACAGAAATAACCCTTCAAGGATAAACACCCTTTAAATCACTGAAGAATTTGAGTGGGACCTTAATCACTAGCACAGACTGGCAGGTCATTTTTTTGACACTTGCACACAATTTTGAAAATCAGCCAGAAATGACAGGTGCAAAGTTTCCGCACTCCTGTTATATACAAGAATTTGGTAGTGAATGCGTATATGTGGTCTTATTTTATATATATATGTGTGTGTGTGTGTGTATATATATATATGTATATGCAGAGATGTTTTAGCAGTAAATGGTGCCCAGTAATGTAGGAAGAGAGGACACCACTGTGCTTAAGTAAAGCAGTAACAGAAAATTTAACATATCTAGATTTTTATTAAGATTAGCCTATTTTCTCATTATACTTTCCTGTTTGTTTCCTACATGCTTTAGCACCCTTAGTAGCTTTAAAAATATGAAGAGGAAAAAAAATAGTAATGAATGTCTCACTACTTCTTTGACAAAGCCATCCCTCAGAAGGCTTAATTCTGATTACCCTTGCAAGCAGGCTGAATTTATGAAATTCAGCCAGTTTTCTCCAATAAATGAAAGGAGGCATGTGAATATGTGTTGAATCATGGTCTAAATCAGCAGTATATAACATAAAGGTAGTCCAGGGAAAGGCAGTTCTGAGCAAAGGTCTTCTGGGCAAATTCTCTAGTTCTCCAACTTTCACCTCCTCCTCACTTACTCCTGTCCCCTGCAGAGTTATGGAGGGTCCACGAATGACACATCTGCCTTCCATCAATTTAATAAAGTTCTGAAGCTGTACATTTTTATTTAATAACATTTAACTTTTACATAGTATCATAATTGCATTAACAGTTTGCATGATTAATGAGAGAAACCAAAAATATTGGTGAATGTTTGATTTTTTTAGTACAAGCTGCTGACAAAATTCCCTAGACACATCTGAACATAGTTGTTAGAGAACAGAATTAATAATCAGCAAAGCAATCAAACTGAAAGTCTCCTCACTGATACCAATATTTCTCACAAACACTGAGTTTGTGGCTGCATTCAAAACAAAGTCTAGGCAAAAGCCCTTGCAAAAGCCTGACAAAGGGATCATGGGAAACAGAAGGAAGCTGGAAGATGCTACTTAACACCCTGTAGAGCAGTTGAATCCAAGTTTCCTTGCTGAAAATGCCATGGTATCAAAATCTCCTCTCTGCCTTTGGGCCCTTCTCTTGGGACAACAACTTGACACATTTTTGCTCTAATATTCTACTTCAGTTTTTCAGCCATTAAAATGGGTGAAATGAAAATGCTTTATGATTGTATCAAGAGTACTTTTAAAAGGAAAATCAAGTCCTTTCATTTAATATAATATGTAGTGGTTACTGTTTCATACACGGTGCATTATATCAGACCTTGGGGCCACAATTTCAAGTCTCTATTTCTAAATATGGCATTGAATGTGTGTTTATATGTTTAATAAAACATGATTTTTCTGCATAGATACCGTGTAGCATGTGCAGTATGAATACTAAACTGAAAACTAGTACCTTAGCCTTTTAGTAAGTTGCCAATATAGAGAAAATAATAGAAAGGCTTTCACAGTTGTCATAGGCATGCCATAAACTGTGTTCTATTTAACAGAAATACATATTAGCTTCAACAGGATTTAAAACATTTATTATATACCTAAGCAAAGGATTTAAATATTTTTTAAAAATCTCTAAACTACTAACAAATGTAATAATTATCAAAGCAACTATTGTATCGCCTCTGAGAGAATAAATCTTATAAAAAGTGGACAGGTTATATAAAGTTTCATGTGTCACTCCTCTGAGTATTTGGACACTTCCACATTCGTGTATGAAGTCCAGAAATTCAATTGTTGAATCGATGTTAAACATCTAAAATTCTAAAAAAGAAGATGAAATATTTTCATTAGATAAGACCTTTTGGCAATAAACATTTGTAACGAAGAGCAAATCAACCTTTTTTTCTAGTTCCGTATTTTAAGATAAAATTGAAGGATTAAAATAAGATCAATAAGCATGTTATCATCCTATTGTTATGACGTCTATCTCAGTTACACTGAATTATAATAAATAAATGACAGGAAAAATAATCAACTTAGTTGGAATAAGTGTCATACAATACTTCATATTAAAATTAAAAAAACATTCGGGATAGAAATCCCCAAATTATTATTATGCTAAATACCTAACAAATATCCGTTGAAAAATGCAAGCTATTCATTAAATAAACCAAAATATAAAAAGAAAAACAAAGGAAGATAACATTTCATACCACACTTAATTTTATTTATTTAATCTTGTCTCAGGCGCCTATAATATTTAAGGGTTATACAATTACCACACTACAAAACACTAAAAACAGTGAAACAAAATTTGAAAAGCTCAGATATCTAGCCAAGACAACATCAATCAAACCTCCTATCGAAAGACATCAATTGCTCACAGGTACAAATAGGAAAAAGAAAATAGCAGGAATTAGTTACACACTGGCAAGGGCAAAAAATGGTAAAGAAGAAGCCATTCCAAATCATGACGACTGTCTTTACAGTGTTGTAGGTGTTCATGGTACTTGATACAAAACCACATGTAACTCTATAGCAGCAGATTTCAAGCATCAATACTGTCAACTCTCCAAGAAGAGTGAGAGAGGCGGGGAGAGAATAACTAAATGAAGTTAAGCATGGATAAAACAAAACACATATGCAGTAAATGCCAGCACATCCTGTTTAGTACATTTACCTTTTAAGAATGAGACTGTAAGCATGGACTGAATTCCAAAAAGGACTCTGTTTTTTAAAAAAGCGTGACACATACAACCCATAACATAGATAATCTTCTTATAGACATTTGAGAATTAACTATAAAATGAGTAAATCTTGCAGCATACCAGAAGTGAATAGCTCATTCTTCTCCAGAAGTGGAAATGAGAGGCAGGTTCTTCTATATGAGTTGCAGCTTTCAGGTCAAGAAGGCTTGTTCAAGATCAAATTGTGACAACATTAGGTAAAGGACAGAGACATGTATCACAGTTCAAAATCTTTAGCAGTGTCTCCATAACAGAATTCATAATGTCACACTGGGTACTTATATATATATATATATATATACTCTCCTCTCTCAAAGGGATACGGCCAGAACAGCTAAAATGGTTAAGTGAGAAAGACCAGTTACAGAAGTTAGCTGAAGACCCTTGACTTCCTTGAGATGCCTCTGTGTAGCCATCAATGTAGTACAACTCTGAAACCTATTTCTTACAGTATAGCACTGCAGCCAGTTTGACTGTGTCTATACCAATAAATAAAAGAGGGCCAAGGACCAGTCTGCAGCTTTGAGGCCACAAGGCTCTGACTGGCAGATTTTATACTCCTTAGGAGTAGTCTCCACTAGAGCAGATTTATCCTGCAGACAGCGTTAAGTAGGGTATGAACTAAGAGTTAAGCAGTGTGGACAGCAAGGATTCAGCATTGAAGCCTGCTCTGCTGTTATCTTTTATTTAGGAGAGCAGATCTACTCTGGGGAAGGAGCATTGTTCATCCTCCCTAAGAAATTATGCAATAAAAAAACAAAGTTTGCAGAAAGGGATATCAGAATGTATTACACTAGCTGATTGAAACTGGGAAAAAGATAAACTTTTGGGACACAGACTTTTTTACATTTCTGTTGTAGAAGCTTCATTCTTGAGAGGTAAATACATGTTGAAAGATATACCTTACTGTGCCAAGGTGGATTTGAGATTCAGTGGGCCAGAAAGGAAAAGCAAGCCAGGAACACGGCTCTCTAGCCTGGTGAGTAGGGCTGCTTAGTGACTCTTGTTTCTGTCCCCAAAACTACCCGGCATTTTGTCAGTAAGCCAATGGTTGTTAAATGCAAAACTCAGCAATGTGACAACAAGTAGGGACAAGAAACACAGGCCTCTCTCACTGAAATAGGTGCCCTAGAAATTCACACTCAGCAGAGGGTTAGCAAATGCTACAGTTCTAGTGACTAAAACCTTCTCCCAGGAGGATGTGAAGGAATAAGCACTGTCTTTACGGATGCTGTTGACAGTAGATGTGGGGACAAAAGAACATCATTCTTTTTCAGGGAAAGATTTGTCTTGTATTTTGGGGGAACTTGGTACAACTGGGAAAAAATCAGCATGAAAACCCACAGAGTGGAGCCCTAAGGAAGCTTAAACAGAGAAAGTTTCCATTTCCAAAATGAAAAGGACTATTACGCAGGATCTAGGGCATCCTAGTATGCCTCCTGCTGTTCTTGGAAACTGATAAATCAAGGTGCCCAGTGAGCAAGAATGCTGTTTTGATCTTATTTCCACCTAAGTCTCAATTTAGGTGCCTAAGTCTGTTCTTAGGACTAGTACTACTCCAAAAGTACATTCACCTGGGGTGAAACATGTCTATGCATCTGCAGTGGCTTACGTGTACCTGGATTCTACTGTAATCTCCGCTATCATCTTAGACAAAATCATTGAGCAAATCACACTAATATTGTCTCCTATCGTTACTTAGTTTAGGTATTGTGACTACTCATCACCACTGAGAGGACAGAAAAAGTGAAGATTTGTCAGCCTTGGATGGCAGGCAGGCCTTCTTGAATTTAGATGCTGTAGTCACAGTGACTAAGTACTCTGAATAATGTCTGACTTAATTAATCATTTACAAAATAGGGAATTGATACCAAGCTCAGCAGAGAGGTGTGTGATGATAAGGTAGACTAAAAGAACTAAATCCATGCAAAATACTATTATCATTTTGTGAATGGCAGGTAGGTACTGACCATTATCCATCTGTTTCTCACATCCTTTACTTCATCACCCCAGGGGACCATAGTTCTTGATGAGTTTTATCTAGCTTTTGCTCTGTTTGGGGTAAAGTTTCAGGCTGAGTCAGAAACCTGACAATAACACCAGAATTGATGTATTTGTTTGATGACACTCCTCTAACAGATGCAACAAATGAGACAGTTTCCTCATCAGTGAATAATTAAAATTGTGCAATAAGAAAGTATTGTCCATCTCGACAGTGAGCAATTAAGTTTAGTCATGAGGGTGCACAATTGCATCAGTGTTAAATAAAACAAGAGGTGGGGAAAAACTGTGTAATCTATGTGTACTCAGATAAGTTCAACTCTAGACCCTGAATTCCTAATTAATTCCTAAAAGTTTACTGCTGTTTTTAGTTTGATCTCCTGTCTAAATGCTACTTCACACAAGCAAACAAATAAATAGTGAAGAAATTTAAATGACTCCACAGAAAAACAGTAAAAGAAAAAAACAAACAAACATGGAAATAAAACCTTTAACCTAGCTTTTTCTTGGAACAGATTTGAATAAGTATAATGTTAGAAACAAGATCTAGCACAATGCTGTGTATGTGAAGATTGCTTAGATTGCACTGTCTAAGACATGGCTACAGTTGTGGTAAAAATGATGTTCTAACCACCCAGGAGTTTCATGCACAAAGTATGACTATGTTCTTGGCAAGTTCCTACACAATGTTAGGACGGAGGTGAATACACATGTTAATGCTGATCAGATCCTTCATGAAGATAGTTCGTACTGAGTACTTCTTGTGATATGAACAATACACGTTATTACTGTTTTTCTGACCTTCTGAGTAATGCAAGTGTGTTATGATAAGATACAACCTTAAATTCATATTTGGATTTTTTTTTTTTTTTGCTAGAGTATTCTCATTTGGTTTACTATAGAGCCTTGTGCATGGTGTTCAACTGCAAGATGCTTCTTTAATCCTGGAAAGGGCTTGTTGCGTGATTTTATATCATACAATGAAACTGTTCCATTTATAAATAGTGTAATATTATTTTGCCCATCTGGTAAATTACTGTGGGGTTTGCAGAAGAAACAGGAGTATTTATTTTAACTGTTGGATGTTAGTCTCTGCATGAGGTCACACTAATTATATCTTTCTCTATGCCTCTATACAAGCACACAATATATACGTATATAAATAAAACGGAATGTAAATTTGGCCTTTAAGTCTTGGCTCTGGCATGTTGTATTACTTTATGTCAGCCCTGTGTAACACGATACAGATCTGCATTCTGGTATCTCTAGTTCAGTCAGAATCAGTGTTTGTTTTACCATCTTGCAAAAGCAATAACTCTTACAGCTGTCCAGATAGATACAAATCTCACTTGAAATATTCAGAATGAATCCTGAGATGGTTTGCTGGCACCCAGAGGGGAAACTGTAGTGCTCTTGCTCCATTCTCCTACCAAGGCCTGAGAAAAACAACATTTACAATTGAGTGGTGTTTCCAAACTGCCTAACTTTTCAGTTGTGTGTTTTTTATATGTTAAATATGGTTCAGAAGATTAAAGTCTTCGTTTTAGGCAAAGAAAGGAAATAATGTTTCCTGTCCCATTTGCCAAGCTAAGTGAACAACTGTTCCAGCACAATTAGAATTGTTAATTGATTTGAAAACATAGGGCTTTGAAGGTGGAAAACTGCTGACATTATTTCAATGGGGAAATGCACTCCTGAGAGAGAGCACTGCGGTACAATTTCTCTCCTTGTTTTGTTGAATATACATCTATAAAAACACTGTGAATCATGCAGTAAAAACTGCTGTGCTGATATCATAAATCTCTGATAATAAAAATTTCATTGTTGAAACAATAAAATAGACTTTTATTATAACACAGAGTATCCACCTAAACATTGTCCTTTTAGCTTCTTTGAGTTAAATGTATGCACAGTTTTACAGTCTATAAACAGATCTGGAATAAAAGTTAATAAATGTCAAAATTTGCATTTCAAAAAATTCTTGCTGCATTTTAGGGAAGATCAATCTATGAACCTTTCAACATTATGTCAAATGAAATGCTAATTGTACCTTTAGGAATTTCAGAGACAGTGACAAGAAACTAAATGCTCTGTTCCTTTGCATCAGCAAGTCGAGGATAATTGTATATCTACTCTTGTGAACTTCTAAGAAAAAAAGAAAAATGCTAAGAAAAAAGGGTTTCTATTCTTTAACTCAGGAGGGTAAACTCCTTCAGCCACCCTTCATCAATCTACCTTCAAATAAAGTGTGTTAACATGTTGACAATGGACAAATCACACAGAGCTACATTTATTCATTTTATAATAGGTTTGTCAAATGAGCTTCAGCTAGAGATTTAAGAGTGAGAAACATTTCCATCCAGGAACAACTGACTTATTCTGTTCAAGTTGCTAGAACAGTTTCTGGCATAAATTTCTTTTTTGGGAACAACCACCTTCCTCCTTCCTCCCCAAATATTGGTAAAGTACTACTTTTTTGAAGAGTAAAACCACTAAAATGTATAAAGAAGAGGTATAAGAGGGGTTTTATATCCTCTCTAGGCAAATCTGTAATGCATCCCTTGTTTTGTTTAGTAACCAATCTTAGCAGTTTACCTCTAAGCAATACAAATTATATGCCATACTGGTAAGTGCAAGAGCACACTCGTTCAATAAGGAAAGCTAGAAGGAAAGAAGCACCTAATACAGGTTTGCAACATTTCCCCTGGTTTTACCCTACCCTCACTGCATTGAATATATTTCCTACAGCTACACTGACACTGTTGAAACATTCACTTACTGTGCAGAGATTGAGAGATAGAATAAAGTCAGGGAAATGTTTATGCTCATGTTAACCTGTTCAGTCAGCTTTATCCTGCTCAGGCTCAGACTAGGCATCTTCTAACTCTCTAAATGCTTTTAGAGCAAACGGTCTGTTTCCGAAACAGAGACAACTCTCATCCTTCCTTTCTGGCTTATGGTCTATAGGCATACATTTGTATTTTAGGTTGTTCAGTGTAAAGCCATTCAAAACTGTATTTAATTTAGAAGTTATATAACTCAGACATACTTCAAAACTAGAATTCGTATTGGAGAATCTACATCTATTTGTTTTACTGCTACATATCTGAATAGGAAGCTGCAGATCCTCTAGTTAAGTGTTAGAGCCCAATCCTGCTGTCATTAAAGTTAAAGACAACTTTGTCTTTGGTGTGAACAGGAATTAAGTTGGGTCCTTGTATCCATAGGCCCACCAGGGTATGTAATGACTGCCATATTTTTGAGTTACACTGAGTAAAGGTAAAATTATATGCTCAGAAGTGATGTATTTAACTAATTTCAGCCCTGTGTAACCCCTTACTGCTAGAACACAAGCTACTTACTAGTTCAAATGTTCTGGAATATTTAAAATTGCTATACATAAACTTCCTTTCAAAAATGCTCATCTTTATGCCATCTTAATGCTATATAATAGATCATTACAAAATGTGGTAGGCATGGATCTGACCTACCTGGTAACTTTTCATAACAACTATTTCTGAATGTATGATTGCTCTATTTTTCAGTAAAATCAGTTCCTGACTCTTCTTTCCAAGAAAATGTTACTCAGCTTCATATTTACCATACGGTGCAATGATACATTGGAACAAGAAACAATACACATTAGAAAGAAAAGGATAAAAGAAAAAAATCAGCATAATCTGCATAATTCATTACTTACTCCATGGAACAAATAACTACCGCATGTGGTGAACAACATTGTACTATGACATTTTGGGATAGGTGAATTTCAGCAATGCCAGTGAAACTTTTAACCGTAATTTCATCATAAATCGAATGGATTCAGTCAGTTCACTGGAGCCACTTCTCCACCAAAATATCTGTCTGAACGGTAAAGTTTGTAATTAGTTGGATTTCTATTTTCATTTCACTTCATGCTTACATTAAAAAGATCAGATCTGAAACAGCCAGAACTTTCTTAAGCACAATGTTCATCTTTCTTTTTTTTAAGAGTCAAAACTGCAGGCTAATAAAGACCATTTAAAATAAAAGGGACCATTACTCCTCAGTTTTATATGAGCTTACATGCTTTCATTGTGCAAAGTGTGTTATTAATTTAACATGCCAGATTCATAGGTTTCTGCAATATCAGGTTTGATGTATTCATTATCGGCACTCAGTACATTAATTCACGCTGAAGTCCGGTAAATCAAAATTATACCATCTGGCTTCCTGTTCTTAATGATGAATTTGATGTAGGGGTGATTAAGATTGTTAGGCTTTTGAATTTTAATGTAAAAATTAGGGGATTAAAAAGGCATTTAGAAATGACCAATAGTTAGAATAAACTTACTGACAGGATCTAATTTGTGTACTTGCTAGTAAAGCTCCATTTTAATTAGCAGCCACAGTCTTTCAGCACAAGCTCAAAGAGACAGAAGTTTAGTGATTAAGAAGATGAAGCTGTTAAATTGATAAATTGACCTTGAAATACTTGTAACTGTGGGGGATGGCCTAGTAGCTGCATGGTTAGTATGTTGTGCTACCACATGGGGAAAGAGTTTTGGGATTGACCGTGGTAATTCTGCCTTTTTAGATGATTGACCAGCTGGGGATGGGAAAAATCACAGAGGTGACCTGCTCGATGTCTAAATTCAATTGCTCAATTTGTAAGCAAACAAATTCCATTATTATTTAGCACTTACTGGCAGCTGGCCTGAAATACCATCTCAGTTCTTCAACATCTTACTCACTCGCTTTGCCAGGGAGAGGTGTTAAAACAAGGTAGAAAAGATAATGGGGTTGAAATGACATCATAAGGTGAATGATGACCTTTCAGCTTTCATTGAGAGCAGAACGGCCAGGGACAAATTTGGCTCTCACTTGTTAAATGTTCTTGACAATGGCCAAGCAGTCAAATCTTTGATAATATGATTCCATTTTATCTATATTTTATTAAACTAAAACAAAGACATTGCATATTGTTGCATGGAAATTGTTAGAAATCTTTAATGGGACAGATAAGATATGTAAGACCTATAGCATGCAAAGGGAAGGCTATTTGAGCTTCTCAGAGCTGCGGTTAACAATGGCTAACAATCGAAGGCAACTCAAATTCATATACATAGTAAAATAGAAATTAAAAAAAATGGTATTGCTCCAATGTTTTGGCAAGGTTCCAGTTATTTGTACCATCTCAGAGAAATGTGATAATATGTCAGATCTCACCTCCCCTTTAAAATTCTTAAAGATAGTCACTAATATTCGTATACTGTGGAGGGTATAACTTACAAGAGAAAACGAGTACATTTGTACATATCAACAGTTTGAAAGATTCTTATTCCTTGGCAAGTCAGGGAATATTTTAAGTCTTATATTTTAGAGGAAATCGAATCTTGACTAACCACTGCAATTTATGTCATTTTAAATAAGATATATTTGAATAAGTATATTTTTCATGCCCTAAAAAGACTGATGTCTTCTTTTATAAGCTCATCCTGTGACACACTTGAGTAGGTAGGTATATTGATTTTTTTCTTTTTCTGATGGCAATGAAGTGTAAATGGAAAATATCAGACTTGGCAATCACTTAAACCATGTGAAAATTTCAGAGTGAAGGCTATTAGAGTCACTTTGTGATCTCCCTAGATGACCAAGGAAAAAAACATTTCTACATTTCTTCAGATCCTTTGTGTGACAGCTAAGGAGAATAACATTTTTTCTAATATGCCAGTTTTAGTCTCTAGTTGAGAATAACCTCAGTGCTTTCTTATGTCACTAGCTGAGAGAAGATGAAAGACCCAGCCTTGTGTAAATGGCTTTGTCTAACCATCAGTCTTTAGCTCTGCATGGCAGCTGTACTATTGACATTAGCTTGTGCACTGGGTGAAATTGAAGTGAGTTAAATGTGACCTTGGCTTAGTTGTTGAAGTAGAAATGAACTCTACTGGGAGTGAAAAAAAATAAGACCAGTTTCTCTAACTTCATTTTTTCTTTAATGAGTTTAACAGCACTCTTAGGATTTGATACATTTTATAAAAAAGCTTTTATTTCCTTTTCTATTATACCATGAGTAATCACCATTAGTAAGGTTAGCTTGCCCTTTTAGTATAAAATCCTGATTTTAGGTGTTTATATCCCAATTACTATAAAAAGCAGATCTCTCTTTCTCTAAAAAAAAAAAAAAAAACCACTGCCTTTTCTTTATGTTGTCCCCTGTACTATTTCACAAAAACCTGTTAACCACACTTGTTAATTCTAGTTGAAGAATTAAAAATATTACAAAGTGTTCAGTGTGTCTAATGACTTTGCTTTGTCTGTTAGGTTACATTGAAATTCACAAACTACTTGCTGGTAATGATGTGCTCAAGTGAGAGGCATGCAAGTAAGTGAGGATGGTTTGGAGTCAACTCACGATTTTTATCTTCTTTATATGCTGCATTTTTTCCAGGTGTACATGACATCATGAGATATCTGAAGATGGGCAGAAAACCCAGGAACAGCTAGTCACATTCTTATCCAGGTCGTCAGCTCATTGTGTACAGGGGCTAAAACTGGTGGTGCACCAGATACTCCCACCAGTTCAGAAGACAATCTCGGTGAAATAAAACAGAAGCATAAACATCACATTCACATTTGGGTAATAAACTAGATATATTTTATAGAAAAGAACTTCAGACGAAGCTGCATAGATGACTAGAGAGTGGAAAGATGAGCCATTCTGGGGCTTCGTGCACCCAGGATTGCTATGGGAGAAAGGAGACTTGAAACTTTCAAAGGAAGCAAAAGCAACTGAGCAGAAAATCTTTCCTTACATTAAGGGACATGTTTCCTGACTGCTGCTGAAATATCTCAGCTCTGCTGCCCAAACTGAATGCAGGATACTCAGATCTTGAATAACCTAGTCCTACGTGCAGCAGTCAGGCACCTGAGGATATATCTGGATAAAGGACAACTTGTTCTTCGGGGGAGTGCTGCAACAAAAGTGTAATGATAACAGTTTGGGGAGATTAGGCATGGGGTTGGATGGAGCCATTTATCAAAAAACCCCTACCTTTTTCTTCTGGGCTTTGAGACAAGCATTTTTTTCCCAAAAGGTGAAGTTCAGTGAACTTAAATTCACTGACTTGAATAGTATAATATGATAAACTACCTGAGGTATTGGTTAAATAATCAGAATGCTAGCTAAAAACAACCAAAGGCTACCTGGGTTATGGAAGCTTTATTTTTCATGGAGATATATGCAGAGGCCTGTTTGTTTCAATGAAATCTCTCCCAAGATAGGTTTTAGACCTTATCAGAATTTCCTTGTTTGATATTTGTAACCCATTATTTGTGGATTTTATGCCTAAAAACCCACTATTTTCATGGTCCCATTTCTACATCATTCAAATAATTCCCACTCAATTACATTTCCAAAGCCTTCTTGTGTGGTACTAGTTTCACTTTCCTACAATTTACTGCTTATAAGCAACGGGTCAAAGGTTTACATGATATATTCCACTACCCCTAGATTTTCTGTATTGCTGTTTGAAAATGGAAAATCTTTCTTTTCATCTTCAGTGTCTTTCTCTTACATTTTTCTGTATTATTTTATAACCATATATCTGTCCTTGGTCTTAGCCTTTCCAACTGCTCTTTATTTTAGTGTCCACCTCATTCATTTTGACTTATTTTCCAGTTTTGTGCAGTCATCATATTTCAGCCTGTTACTGCACATTCTGTGTTTCAGGCTACTTTTATATAAGGTGAATAAAATCTGTCTTAATAGTGATACTTTGGCCTTATACTTGTCTGATACTTCTCTCATTCACAACTGTTAGAACTTATAACTACCCTTTATAATATACATGTCAATTCTTAGGACATTAATGTAATGTACTGCTAGTACCATACATCACCAAGCCTGCAGTAAACTTCTCTTGGGTTTTCTCTGAATAAAAGTTTTCTAGTAACTCAAGAAAGAATTTTTCTATAGCTTTGGTCTGTTTTAATCCATTTGAGTTTTTTTTGAGCCTTTTCTGCAAACTAAGTAAAATATTTCAATTCTGTAGTTGTCATAGTTTCTTTTTGTTGAATTTAATTAAGTTCATAAGTCTTCTGGATTAGAGGCTTATATCACAGGAAATTCTTTTGATAAAATCAGGGATGAGTGAAAATTTCAGTGAGCTAATAGAGGTTTAAAAAAATCATATACAGGGCTAGATCTATGTTTTTAAGTAAAAGCTCTCAAGCAACAGAAGTTGTGGACTGGAAATCACAGCCATTTCAAGCATCCTGCAGGTGCAGGGTTAGGAGATTCTGGACTACAGAGAAAATGCCTGGCAATGTCTGATTCAGGCCTAAAAAAGCACATGGCCAGAAGCAGAAACACAGATAACTCCCTAGAATGCCAAAAGCATGTCCAGCACACAAAATTGAGAATAAATGGCTACATGCATTACTGGAGCATTTTCTTACTATTGCCAACTTATTATACATTTCCACAGCTCACTAAAGGATATGGAAAATAAACCATCACAGAATAGAACCATAGAACAGCCCAGGGTGGCAAGGACCTCAAAAGGTGATCTGGTCCAACCTTTCACAGGAAAGGGAGCCTAGATGAGATTATCTAGCACCCTATCTAATTGCATCTTCTAAACCTCCAGGGCTAGTGACTGCCACATCCTTGGGGATATTGTTCCAGTGAATGATTGTTCTCACTGTAAAAAATTTCTGTCTTCTATCAAGACGAAACCTCTCCCAGCGCAACTTGTACCTGTTGCGTCTTGACGTCTCCATGTGGCTCCTTGTGAAGAGAGAGTCTCTACCCTCTTTACAGCTCTCTGTAAATACTGGAATACTGTGATAAAGCTACCCTGAGCCTTCTCTTCACCATGGAGGAAATCTCTAACTCCTTCAGTCTTTCTTCGTAGGGTAGGCTCTCCAGCCTTTTGATCATCTTTGGACCCTCTGCCATCTGTCCACCTCTTTCTTGAATTGTGGGGACACAGTCTTGCTAGAGTCACAAAATCACAAACACGTGGTAGGACTTCAGAGGGGTAGGAGCAAAGCTTGCAGTTTAGGAACCTTCCTTTTTCTGGTTTTTTTTTTTTTATTTTTGGTATTTTGGGGTTCACTTTCAGTGTTAATTCTGTTTGACATTTTACAGTTTTTTTCTTTCAGAGGACATGATCCAATATTTTCAATATCTCCTTATTATTAGAACTTTATAGTAGTCTCCAGTGTTTACGTACGCTAATAGTCATCACCTGTCAGTTTTTAGAGCTCGTTAAGAAACAAACGTAGAACTTAAAAGTGGTAGCAGATAAATAATCATTCATATGGTTTTAAGATAGAAATGCACTTCTGAGTGATTGTGGAATTCACACATGTGGTCTTGTACAACTTTAGAATATCCATATAATTAATTGCTGTCCTTACCTTTTAAAGTATCTGGTTCACCTTTCATCCTACAAGTCAAGCTTTCTAGATTTTAGCTAGATCACTTCTTAAATACGTGCTACTTTGCCCTTTTCAATTCTAAAGAGATTATAAATAAACTTGCTAAAGGTTTCCCTATCTCTTCTGGGACGCTTCATCAAATGTGTACCTTCTGGTCCTTTAGTTTTGTCAGTCTTTAAATGTTCTAATTTCTAGGTCACCTCTTCTGGCACGATCTTGAGTTTCTTCAGTATGCCTTCCACCTCTGCTGTTAAATTTATGTCTGTTTCTGGCATCTGTTCCCAATCCTCCTTTGTGAACACTGAGCCTCAGAATTCATTAAAATTTTTAGCAATGCCTACCTAGGCTGTCAATAAATTACTTTCACTATCTTTTTGAGGCCTTGCTGTTTCTTTCACTGAATTCTTGTTCTTGTTAGTCAATTTATGCTAACTCAATCCTGGTTTCTCCTTTCTTCTACAACAACATAACTAAGAAGTCATTTTGTTAAAAATGATTATAGGAACTGTGCAAGAAAGCAAAGCAGCTAACTCTCTAAAAAACTTGTTCCACATTTTCCTCCATGTTGTGCCATACATTTTGCAATTTTCCTTGTCTCCCAACCTACTGTAAATAAGGGAATTTCCTATAGCCAACTAACTTCTCTAAGGCTCCTGAAAGATGTTATTCCTTCCAAAGATTTAGTAGATTGGATTCTAATGTACTCTCTACGTGGTCAATTATTTTAATTTATGCAAATGAGATGTAAAGAACCATAGAAAAAGCTCTTGAAACTCTCGCCTTGCTTGAGTATCAACATTTATCAGACATAGATCAAGTTTGTTGTATCAATGAGGCTCTTCTAGGATGGTATCCATTTTCTTCCTCCCAGCATCTGCTTTTGAGAGAAACTATCTAAATTATACATCAATTAAAAAATTTCCAGTGTTGAGGGTGGAACCTTGAGTTCCACTGAAAACAGAACACAGCTATTACCAACTAGTAACAGCTGCAAATCAACTTAACTAAGGTTTATCTATACAATACCTTTGTATGATGTGAACTAAATGTTGAAGATAACATTAATGTTTGCATAATATCAACAAAATCAGTATGGTTTTGTGCATGGATGCTTTTATGCCTTTTTAAACATGCTATAGATCAATTAAGATTGCACCAATGTGTTTGTATAACTCTCTTTAAATTGTCTGTATACTTTAAGATTAAATTTCCAAGCCGTTTCTAAAAATATTTAGATCTTGAGAGCTATTTGTATGTTTTATTTTGCAGACATATAACTCTAGATACAGTGATACACCAAAGTCATTAACCTATTCAAGACCCTGATAAATTCAGAGCTATAATTATTATTACTATTGGTGTTATATTTGCTATACTTCTTGAATTTGCATACACACATCTTAGAAAAACCTCATTATTTTAAAGTATTTTCATATTTACCTATTTTTATCTCTTTAAGTCTTGTGAGTTTTTATCTCTTTTTTTTATCCCTCTCTCTAGGCATTTTGTTGTCTATTTTGTTGTTTGATATTATTGTCACCTTGTCCACCCATCTGCTTCTTCAGGATACTTCTTTCCTCATCTTTGACAGTGTCTGTATAACGTTTCTCACACATCTGGTTTCTCTCCTATATACTGGCTTAAGCCCTCCCTCATGTTTCTGTGTATCCTCTTAGCATCTGGTAGATCACTGCCTCTTTGAGGAACTGCCTATTCAGAAATCAACTTTCTGCTGCAATGTTGTGAAACTCCAGGTAGGCTGGGGTGAAACTACAGTAGACAATAATTATTATTCAGTGACTGATGCAAAAATCCTGTACATAATGAAAGAGCCTATTGTTATGCATATACTCATGGGGGTAGTGTGAGGGGGTCTGAGGAAACCTTTGATTTAAATCCTTCAGTTCAAATCTCATTCTTAATGTTACATCAGTATAATATTTGCATTTACTAAAAAATGAATTAAGCATTGAGACAACCATTTTTATAATAATTTCCTGTTTATTCATTCATAGTACTCCTATGATGTTTTTATTTACATATTTTAAGAACTTCAACCTCCTTGAACTAATTAATAAACACATAAGACCAGATCTTATCCAGACCAACATGTCTGCCTAATGATCTTTTTCCCTCAAGAGTTTTTCCTCCACAGACAGACATACCTATTTCTTCAACTCACAGATGCTCTTTGCTCTTTCCCCATCGTTGTACCATATACAACCATTTTGTTACATTGTCCTACAAGAGTTTAATGCAACTCCTCTTACTGGTAGAGTGTTAGTGTAATATTGTATTGATTAACATTTACTCCTAATATACATTACATTTTTGTATTTATGCTTGGCATCAAGAGTTTGCTTATGTCTTACAGGAAAATACTTGCTACAGAGAGCATAGAAATGAACCCCACACAAACACCAAGTGGAAGAGCCTTGCAGAGTAGAATTTGAAGGAAAGGTGTAGTTCAGTCGCTCATCCACGCTATGAACACTGTCTTCCCCTGCTCTGTGTAGCAGTAACTGTGCAGAGTTTGCGTTTCTGTTTACCTGCAGATCCATTGCTTGCCCCCTGGCTTTGGTGGCTCAGCTTTCCCTTGCCTCAGACCCACTCCTTCTTCCTCATTCCTTGCTCCTGGGAAGAACATTGATACCTATCATTGTTTTGTGGTACAAAGGGGGAGGTGGAAGCACCTTCTGTTAGTCATTGCTTGCCTGACGTTAAAAATCACTTGGCAGCTTAGAAGACTTGTTTTTCTTTGTTTAAATAACTGTTTATCTATCATCATAAATGCTACCTTGGTCCAATAATGGTAGGCAAAACAGATCTAAATTCCATCTGTGTGACCACCCAAGTCAGGTCTATGCACCTCCTGCCCTGTGAGGCATAAGCACAAAAATGGATTCACTCAGTTTCTGGTTTCCCTATGCTAGTCATGCAGACCATCCAGTCTGGAAGATCTAGATGTCTAATCTTCACATTTATTCTTAGTTTACATATTGAATCCACTTCTTTCTTCTTTAATAGGATGAAATGTCCATTTTCAGGTATCTTTTTGTGTTGTGCTATTATACCAGTGTTTTGTCCGTTACCTTATTATTCTTGCTATTCCATTACTTTACCTAAGCAATTTATCTCTGGTATAGAACCTTGTCAGCTGCCTTTTAAAAATCTAAGTATACTACATGCAATTAATTTCTCTTATCTATCATGGCAGTAATGTCTTAAAAAATTCCATAAGTTAGTCGAGTGAGACCTCTCTAGCCCATGTCCACATTGATTATCACTGTTTCAAGGAGGAGTCTTTCATTAAAACTAGAAGGTGGTTTTGAATACTTTGATTAAATAAATAAGTTAAATTCTAATTTCTTAGGTTGCCTTTTGATGCTTTTTAATTCTTTGTAGTTTTATAGTTCCTTATTTCTATATGTAAGAATTATTAGAAAATCTTTAGCAAATTGCTTTGGGTAGAAAAAAAGGTGATTTCACAGACGTCACAGTGGCAAATTTACTTGGCCAGAGCATCTAAAAATATTTTACTAACATTATGTAAATAGCAAATGTTGTTGGAAATAATTTGACACAAACCTAGCAATAATCCTCCTACCTATCTCACTATTCACGTTCAAGTTAATACCTCTATATTGTGAAAATTGTGAATTAACACCAGGAATTTTATTTCTCCCTGTTCTTCATAGCTACTTCCCACAGAAAGAAGTTACAGGAAATACTTTGTATTAGCAGTACCAATACTTGTTAAAACAGAAATGGTTTGCCAGTAAGAAGGGTCTTACAGTATTCCCTGAAACTGGCAAATTCTCCTTGCTCAATTTTGAAGAATTAACACCTGCACTGTAGGCTTTACCTTTAGCACATATGTGCTTTATCAAGGCCTTTAGAGGCTGAAAAGTTCCACAGAGACCTCACTGTTTTGGCTGGTAACAACAAAAATGTGCAGCCCACTATTACGGTACACACTTGATCTGCTATGGATGCTTAAAAATTTGCAGTTACGTTCATTCCATTACTACTCATTTAAAATCAACAGAAAGCTGCTGGAGGCTGTGGAGTTACACAGAGATAAGTCTGACATAAATGAAAGGAATCAGGCCTATCGACAGCTATTCTTCTGAATATTCTATTGAACTATTGAGAATGACATCCAGAGCTGAACTGAAGATAACCACATTTTACAGTGATTTAGTATTATTACGTTTCTGAGTGGGGCATGCTCCTTATGCCCAATTGCCAGAACTATTACTGAAAAAGGCTCCTTGATGTGGAAGGAAAGATGAGGTGATAGGAGGGAGCAAGGAGAACAAGATAACATAATTGTAAGGAGAGACAGAAGAGCATACTGTGGTAAAATTGGAGCCAAGAGGTGTCATGATGAAGAGAAGAGAAACAATAAGAATTTGCATTTTGTGCAACACCTTTTAGTCAAGAATATCAAAACACTTTGCAGCTTAGCTTAGCTCTATCTGTTGCTATAAATAAGTACTAGTAACCTATCTTATGAGTGCTATGTAGAAAACTGTATGTGGCTTCCCTAAAGAGCAAGACCAGAGGAAAGTTGGACATATTGTTTTGACTCCTAACATTTAGCCAATAAAACATGCTCCTCTGAAGGACATGGAAACATGAAGTAAGAAAAAATGGAAGAAACAAAATGATGTGATGAGGCAGGAATACAGACTTCACCCTAGACTTTCATGAAAGTCTGAGTTTGTTCTGTCTCTGTTGCTCTTACAGCACAGCTGTAACGCCCAGCACTAATGGGATTTAACTTCTAAAGCTCACTTTGATATTTTGTGCTGGAGTGTAGTGACTAGAGGAAAAGATAAAGAAGACAATTATTCCTAACTTACATTCTTACTTTTCTAGCACGGTGACTGTCCCTGAGGAAGTCATTTAATCTTAACAGTCAGGTCCTTGAATTCTAACTCAAAATAATGGCTACCAACATGATTACTGGGGAGTAAGTGCATGATATAGATCTTCAGAAGAACATTCATGTTCACTGGCAGTCCATAGTCAGAACTTGCTTCAGAAAATCAATGTCACTGTCCTGTCTTTCAAGGAAGTGAGAACAGCTTACCGTTTTCTTTCTGGAAACAACTGGTAGCAAGTACCATTTCATCTTATAGCCTAGTGGCTAAAGGATTCACCAAGGAGGCAACAGACAACTCAATCATCACTTCAGTTTGAGGAGTTTCAGAATAATGAAGTCAGGACTGCTATTTTGCCTTGTAAGCACAACTGGCATTCAATTTCAGACAAATTAAGAAAAATATATTCTTTTCATTTTCTCCCTAAAGGATTTCTGTCTTAGAGAACTGCCACACAAACAGGTCATAGGTTGGCCCAAGTAGTAGATTAAAGTCTGACTGGACAAGGAAAGGAACAAGAAGCTAGATGAGTTACAAAATGTCCTGAGGTGGGTCTGCTGCTTATGGAAACATTTATTTTATCATCAGCCAAAATACCTCAGGAGTCCTCCTCCTTCCTCTTCCACCTAATTCTTTTCTTATCCCATAACTCCTTCAAGAGTCTTTTGCTGCCACAGTTGCATGAAGTGCTGAGTCTGCTGGCTTTGTCTGAGGAGAAAGAAATTCTGATGGGGGGTACGAACAAGTATAGGTGAATGGGTATAGGGGTGTGAGATTGTTACACAAAAACCAAAGGGTAATTTGATTAACATTTAACAAATTTAGTTCAAATTTGTATCACAAACTTTCCCAGAAAGAGCCCTAACCAGGAGGTCTGAGGCTGCTGGGGGTGGGAATATCCTCTGCCTTCCAGTTTAAGCTTTTCTTTGGTGTTCAAATGGTTCGGTAACTGAAATACAGAGAGACATACATATTGTGAACAAATAAACCTCAGAACCTTACTGCTCTTGAGTATGTATTGTTAATATTTTGTTGTAAACCAAAGTGCCAGGTCCTGCACTTTGGTCACAACAACCCCCTGCAATGCTTCAGGCTTGGGGGAGTGTGGCTGGAAAGCTGACCAGCAGAAAAGGACTTGGGGGTGCTGGTGGACAGCCAGCTGAACATGAGTCAGCAGTGTGCCCAGATGGCCAAGAAGACCAACAGCATCCTGGCCTGTATCAGAAATGATGTGACCAGTAGGAGTAGGGAGGTGATTGTGCCCCTGTACTCAGCACTCATGAGACCACACCTTGAGCACTGTGTCCAGTTTTGGGTGCCACAGTACAAGAAGGACATTGAGGTGCCCTTCCAGAGAAGGGCAAAAAAGCTGATGAGCAGTCTGGAGAACGTGTCTTATGAGGAGCACCTGAGGGAACTGGGATTGTTTAGCCTGGAGAAGAGGAGGCTGAGAGGAGACCTCATTGCTCTCTACAACTACCTAAAAGGAGGTTGTAGTGAGGCTAGTGCTGGTCTCTTCTCCCAGGTAACTAATGAAAGGACAAGAGTAAATGACCTTAAGTTGTGCCACGGGAGGTTTAGGTTGACTATCAGGAAGAAGTTCTTTACTGAAAGAGTGGTTAGGCACTGGAACAGGCTGCCCAGGGAGGTGGTGGAGTCATCATCCATGGAGGTGTTTAAGAAACGGGTAGATGTGGCGCTTTGGGACATGGTCTAGGGGTTAGGGAGATGTTCAAAGAAGGTTGGACTGGATGATCCTAGAAGTCTTTTCCAACCTGAATAATTCTAAGGTTCTATGGAGGAGAAACTTCTTTCCTGTGAGAGTGACAGAGCCTGGACAGGCTACCCAGAGAGGCTGTGGAGTCTCCTTCTCTGGAGACTTCCCTGTGCAACCTGCTTTAGGTGAACCTGTTCTGGCAGGGGGATTAGACTAGATGATCTCCAGAGGTCCCTTCCAACCCCTGCTATTCTGTGATTCTGTGAGTCTGTGGGTGCAGGTTGGAGGGATTGAATATGTGTGTAAAATTGCCTTCTGTTCTTGGATTTATATATAAAAGGAAGTTTATATTAAAAAGGAGAAGGACACCAAGGCTCACAGAATTTCTCTCCCATACGTGGGCCCATGTCATCAATGCAGAGCAAGCTTTTACAATGCGTCCTCTTGAAAATTTGGCATGGCAGCGTAGCCTGCAGAAAGAACAGTATTTCTCCTGTGCCCTTTCAGCTTAGGCCGCTGCTGATGCCACCACCTGTGCCCTATAAGAGCCGTGTTTGCTGTCACTGCTAACCTGGGGTTCAGACTAGCTGGCAGAATGATGAAAGCCTAATACCTCCGAACATTTCATGGAACCATTCATGCCTCAGAGGGTTTTCTTGCTCCTGCTCCTTGGTGTCCTGGCAGTTTTCATACACCATTAAAGGGTGAATATGCATTTTCATGCTTTTTTTTTTCCTTTTCTAGTGGCCACAGCGCTTACAAACTCAGGATACTGTCGGCTGTCCCCACGTCCTTCAAAACTGCTCCTCTGGTTGCTTATCATGCATATTCAAGGAGCTGTTTCATTCTGGTTAGCTAAGGCGATTTACATGTTTAATTATCACTAGTAGGCTTTTTCAATGAGCCCAGTGAAGGAGCTGAATATAGGAAAAAAAAAAGAAAAAAAAAAGTTTAAAGAGATATGATTCTATCCAGCAGATAACCACATGGCAGCTCTGGACGCACTCAGTGACCTGAGCCGCCTTTCCTCAGGCAGCAAAATAAATTCTGGGGCAAATCAAATCAAAAGCCAGCACTTAGGAGTAAATAGTCCTAAAGTAATCCTGTGGAGCAGCAGTCTTTTGGAGAGAGAGAGGGAGATATCAAGTCAATAACACAGCCAGCTTGTTTTTCTTTCAGAAACTGCCTTTTTTTCCTATGGATATTGACGTGTGCACCCATGATGCTGGAGCCAAATCCAGCAAAGATACACTGGGATCACTGGTTCCATGTTGTCATTTATTTCTGTTGTTGGCCGATGGTGGTCATATCCTGACGGGTTCAGTGTAAGCATCTTTAAGGGGCCGTGTGAGATTGAACTTCAGAGGTGGATCTTTTACCCCAAGTGTCTCTTAAGGCTCTTTGAGCTTCTGTCGTGGCATTGCTGGGTTCGTCTGGGTTGCTCAGCACTGAATCTATAATCCTGGCATTTGAGCGTGGTGCTACTTTCACTGACACTAGAGATATTAATTAAAATTGGCGGCTTTTGAAGGATGATTAAAGGAGGATTCCTCGGGACACTTTTGCTATGGAGAAAAAAACTGCTTCCAACATGGGAAAACCCTGGTGTGCCGAGCCTTCCTGGCAGCCCTAGGCATCCTGCGGCAGGAAGGAGAATATTATCCTGCTGGTGCCCCTTGGCCATCCGCAGTGCTGGGGAGTGAGAAGGGTTTGGCACGCTTGACTGTCCCAGAAGGCAACGTTTATGAAAAAAAAAAAAAAAGGAGCAGTTCTTGAAACACGAGGGCTTTGGCTTGTCATGAGCAGGGTAATGATGGGCTATCACATATAGCAAGCACATGCCTTTTTTCCAGCTTGGTTCGTTTCTCTGAGCGCTTTGTAATCATGGGGAGGGAAGTAATTGGCAAGTAGACTAATAGGATGAAGGTGTTACAGAGATTTAATTTCCTGGAGAACAATTTTCCACAAGCTGTGTAAGCCTCCTACCCCCCTCTTCTTTTTTTCTGGGAAAAGCCAAACTTTTCCAGCTGAACTCTGACTGACATAACGGTTGCCTTTGTCTTCCTTTCCAAGAGCTTTCACAACCAGCAGATATATAGCTTCCTACAGTGAATTGTATTATGAAAGGGGAATCTTCACTGGAAGACAGGTAGAAACTAACACAAAACAACTTGGAGATGTGCACAGGAGGAGTCTGCCATTTCTGAGCAATCCCTCATTCCTAGCAGGAGTTGGTGGCTGAGCTGCTCTTTTGTCCCTACATGTGTGTGTATATATATATATAAAACACCTCTGTGTGTGCCTCTATGTGCGTATTTAAATTGTAGTGACTGGCAATCGTGGCCTTGTGTTGGAGACCAAATTTGGAGCCAGAGGAGACTTTCAGTCCCACACTGAAGTGGGGAAACCCCCAACTGCGGGGGGGGTTCCTTGCAGATGCCAGGACCGGCTGAGGATGTGGTTTCATCTCTTGACTCAGTGGATTCCATATTATTAATATTTTGAATGAGCCTTACACAATAAAGTAGCAGTTTGTTGAAACCTCCTTTCAGCCCAGGTGGTTTAAATAATGGCAGGACACAGCCTCTGCAGGCTTTTCACTGGGATATGTGCGTGTTGCTTCCCAGGTTATCTGGTGCTGGTGAGCTTTCCTTTTCATCTTCTGCTGTCGATAACTTCAGCACATCAACAAGCTGCAGATTAACCAGGGTAGGGAGTTTTGCTTTGCGTTGGTAATGTGGAGCTTCCCGGTGCGAGGAACTTGGGCTCTGAGTGTCTTTGCTCCAGAGAGCGCTGGGAAGGTTCAGACCTTTGGGTCATTTGTAAGACCAAATAGTGTGTTTTCAGAGGCTCCTCTGTCTTCAGGCTCTTAAATTATTTTTGAGTCAAAGGTTACATTTATATCATCATCCCAAACATGGACTGTATTCAGGTGGGTCAGTCATTTATATCATTAACCTATAATCTTTCTTTGTTTGTTTTAAAGCACATTGATTTTGTAATTACCCCAGAGATAGCCACTGAAAACCCCAGGAATTTACAACTTAATTGAAATCCAAATATTGAAAGCTGTAGGAATGTGTCATTAGGAAGCCTGGTGACGGGCTCTGCCACCTAGTGACACCCACCAGAAAAAAAGATGTTTACAAAAACAAACCAACCTCCACATCAGAATATTTTTTAAGTCTTCTTGCTGTGACCTGGGGTCATAACTGATAAAATACCTGAGAGACAGGGGCATTGTCATTGATGACAGGGCTCAGCTCAGCTTTGGACTTCTTAGCTCTGCAAGGAGATCCATGCAGATTAAAACCACTGAGTATTTTTACTGTTTTGAGTATTTATTCTATCAGGAAGGTTAATAGCCCTTGCCTGATGATTAACTCTGTAGGGGCCCCATTCTGTATGTCTGGCGAGCGCGACCAAACAGCAGTGCCTCATCCAGGGGGAGGCACGCACTCAACTGAGCCTTCAAATGCACAAAGTCTTGAAAAAATCTGTGTCAGATCTCAAAATGCAAGTTTTGCAGTGTCCTTGAATTCCCATCCCTTTTTCTAAAGCTATTTCTTTCCTCTTTGATCTTCTGAAGGGCGCATGTGTCTGTGTTTCGGGTGGGTATTTGCATCTGTGGTCCTCCCTGGGGAGCAGCCTGGCCAGGCTCCTGTGCAGCTGAGTGATGGAGGGAGCAGGACATTTCCTCCACTGGAAGATCTAGAGGCAAGAGTTGACCACTACATCGAACACCATTGAAGTGCCAAGCAGGATGGGCTCCCCTCCTCCTCTTCCTCTTCCTCCTCCTAGCCCTATGAAAGTGGAAAAGCCTGTTTCGACTCAGAGGCTGGCCAAGTGCTGACCAACTTTTGCCATCTCTTCTGTTTCTTTTTTCCATCCTGTCAAAGCTTTTTTGTTGGAAAACCTGTCTTTTTCCTCTCCTGCTATATTTACAGTCTTTACTACCTAAGAGCTTTAAACTGTCCGGAGTTCCTAGGTTTTTCCAGGGTTGTTGGCATCAAAATTATCTCCGTTACTGACATTTTCCAAATCTTTTGGCTCGCTTCAGGAATGAGGTAAAATCCTCTTGGAAAGTTATGGGCCATGTGAATTGCTAAACGCGCCAAATTGCAGGAGCAGAGTCTCACAGCACCATGTTTCTCCTGTCTTTGCTTCTGTAGGGTCTCATAGCCTCCACGCTGTCAGTCAATATTAAATAATGTCCTACCAGTATTTAAGAAGATCAGTGACAACTCCATATCCTCAGTCACATCTGTGGGAAGTGAAGAAAACTAAAATGCTTGTATAATCTCCACTCATTTGGCAAAGCTCAGGGGCTCTAATCTTCATTTTCTTTTTCCTGCTCCAGCTATGTTGTTAATCTCCCTTGAATGTGAACAAATACAAAGACCTTCTCAGTCTCACAGTAGAAGACATCCAAGAGCAGGGGGGAAAAGGAAGGGAAAAAAAATCATACAATTAATGTATTTTATATGGCACTGAGGAGATGGGTTTTGTAGGTCTTTCTTTGAAGATGAAGCAGGAACTAATTGGTGTGAAGAGCTGAGGTGGTCAGACCAGACCCTTTCCTCTAGGATGGACTGATAGACTTGGAAGTGGTTCCTGGTCACACAGCGAAGTTTTCAAAAAAAGTGACTCCAAAAGAACTCTTGTAACTGTTTTCGCTTGGCTACAGGCGAGTTGGGGGTGACATGGGCTGTAGTAATGCCCTGTCCCACCACACTTGTGGTGTGCAGGCAGCATACGCTCAGCGTCCTCCACCTTAGAGCCTCTGATGCCTTTACTTTCAATAGAAATACTTGCCAAATACTGACACTGTGGAGTTAGGAGAAAACTTAAATGGATCAGAGTGAATGCCATCTCCACCTATTAATTTTCATTTCCAAAGACTTGGTGTTGGTGGGTTCTGGGAGGTCCATCCTGCGGGTGATGAGATTCCATGAGCAGAGATGCAGAAAGGCCAAGGTGATGCAGGAGGACATCTGGCTGCAGCTCCCAGCAGCACCGGGCCTGGTCAGGGTCTTTTGAAGAGCCAATGGTGGCAAATAGGGAGAGTTCAGGTAGTCCCTTTGATGTGGGCACCCAGTTGGATTAATCACCCAGCAACCTACCCACACTGCAGGGAGGCATTAGCACATGGAAACAGGGCAACCACAGGAACACATTTGTCCTGCCAGTGTCTGACTCTGGGTTTCGGAAGGCTGGCTAAGCTAGAAGCTGGCACTCCTGGAGATTGCTTTGCTGGCATTGCAGTGGCTGCTCTCTAAAGGGAAACCTCTGTTTGTGTTGGCGGCTGAACCGGCACCAAAGTGTTGTGTAGTTTTAAGACGTGACACTGCCACGTGCTCCTTCTCCTGCCACTGTGCCGTATTTTATGTAGCGCTGCTTGTCAGCATGTCTGGCATTCCAAAGTAACAAAACCAAATTACTCTAATGCGTTGAGAATAGGTAGAAAAAAGACTTTGAAAACAGAAAATTTTCTACTTCAAATATTAAGGTCTAAGACATGTTCACTTGTTAGTGTTTAAACAGCAGCTATTAACCTTTCTGTCCCTAATGCTTATTCCCTCCCTACCTTTTTCTGCTCGTGAATTTTGCAGCCTGGATGAATATTTGATGACCAGTTTTAATAAATTATTTCTTTTCCTTTTTGGAGGCGAGGCAAGAACCCTTAATGTTGATGCCCCTAGTTGTATTAAAGAGGTTGTAGATAATTAAGCACTTGCCAGGGTCTGGGCAGCTTGTTGATGTGTTTTTTTAATTTTCTGGTGAATGAATGATGTTCTTTGAAGGGAGTTGTCATTGGGGAAATCAGACATGTACTGAAGCACACCAGTGTTGTCTGCACTGTCATGTTCAGTGCAAGGCTGGCATATTATGGCAAGGCTTATGGGCCAAACTAATTATGCATGTGAGATGCGCTGACAAATGTGCTGTGCACCCCTGTGTTAAACTTGTGAAAATTTGCGTCAGCTGTTGGGATTTCAGGTTGTTTTCACAATAGCTTACCATGTTGTGAGGTGTGGGTGTTTTGTACACCGTCTGTAATGTCAAAGACAATCATCCATAACACAAAACCAGAGTTAAAGAAATAAGATTGCCACGGTGTGTGAAACTAAGCTGTGACATTTTACAAGACAAAGGTGGGATTTAATTTACTTGAGGAATTAATTCTGTGCAGTGTATGACTCGCTTCTGCTGGTTGCTCTGAGAGCCTCGTGCATCCATCTCGTGCAGTTGGGATGAAGTGTTGGGAGCGTGATACTGAAGCAGTCCAGAGCTGTTAGGGAGGGGAGATGCAGAGAGGGAGAACCCCATTGTCTTGCAAGTAGAAAGGGATGGATTCTGGTCACGGTCCCCTGCAAGCATGGAGGAGAAACCATTCTATGGACTCAGGGAGGTTTACTGGTGGCTTTAGTGGGACTAGGCTCTCGACTGTCCTTGCATTTGCTACCATGCCACAGTTCTTTCTTCCCCTAAGTTATGAGGGGTTGCAAAGACAAGTCCTCACAAATGCTGTTCACCTCAGCTTAGCACCCATTGCTGAGAGACAAACTACTTGCTGGTGCTCTCCAAATGAATGGGCAGCAATAACTGAATTTCTAGTCGCTGACTCAGGGTGCAGTCTCACGCCAATCGAAATTTCATCTTATTTTGATTAAGGAACACACTGTTTTCTTCAGAGCAATTTCCATAAGACCGGATTCAGGCTGCTCGTTACAAACAGAAGGATGCTCGGGCACCGTAACCTGCTTGGAGAGGACAATGCCTTTTAAAGCTCTGAGTTAATGAGAAGTCCACAGCACACATTTGATAAGCTTTGTCATCCTTTTGTCTGCAGATCATAGACCCTGCATTTTAATTTACTATACATAATGCTTTCTTAATGAGTTCCAGTGGATAGCCATTGAAACATGGCACTGCAGCTGCCAGCATGATTATGAAAAAGAGGCACTTATTTGATTTACGTGATATTCTGTTATGGTAACTAATATTTGCAGACAGGATACAATAGAGGAAGAAAAAAACCCTCAGTTTAGATTTTGGTATCTCAGGACTAAGGTGCTAAATCAATTTATTTTGCATGTACGTGGGCAAACTGCTAATTGAAAACTAATGGAATTATATTTGAGTCTCGACAGTCTTGAGAGACTCCTGTTTGCTTTGCACCACAAAGTTCAAGCAAACCCGGTAACACTACCAGGATTTTTAAAGTGCAAATGAGCTTCTTAATACAGTACGCAGAAGCATTTTATAGAAGAGGTCCCTCATCTCTTCCCCAGAGGTTCCTCTTTCAAACGAGAAATAAAAATAACAAAAGCTTGGGAACAGCAAAATTGTAACACTATGGCAGAAGTGATGCATTGCTGACGGTAAGATTTGTTTTGTAGGGAGCCGCTTTCTTGGCCTCCTTTCCTTTTCTCCAGCTGGGTCCTGTGGGCAAGCCTTTATCTGGAGCTCTGTGCGCTGTGTGTGTGCGCTCTGCTCCACTTTCTGTACCTCCTGGAGTAGACACACTGGTGTCTTCTCACACAGAGGCACTATTTAAAGGATTTTTTCAATTATTCTTCTGTTATTTTTTCCTTTGTTATAGAGATAGGAGCCAGGATGCCTCTGTGTGCAAGGCAGTAAACAGGGTGAATTACTGTGCGGATAATTTAAATTGAGTTTGTGTGTGGCGAGAGAACACATATGTTTATGATGGGGTGAGGCTGTGGGACACAAATCTAGGAAGAGACTTACTTTCTGGTGCCTTATACAAGACAAAAGCTGCTTTAAAATATACATCTGTGAATCAGGGATGAGTAAAGTTTTGTGCGATGGCAACTTCTTGCATTTTCGAAGTTAGACTGCTTGACTTTGCCATCTTATAATTCTAAGTGGTGTTATTGTTATTGCTGTTATTAGTGTTCCCTTCTGTATTTGGAAAGCCCCGCAGGGCTAATAAGGGGTAAGACTTGCCTCTGGGTTTCGCAGATACTTGCAAGTGGTGAGAATGTGATTTCTGGATTCCAGTTCCAAGTGTAGGGAAAAGGGTTGTCGCAAGCCTTCACCCTTCATTGTCCCCATCTCCTTTGTCTGTCATAGTCCATCTCTGTCTTCCCAATCCAGTGCTCCCAAGTTTTCCCTTTCCTGATTGAGCACTGGAACAGGCTTCCCAGGGCAGTAGTGGAGTCAGCATCCCTGGAAGTATTTAAAAGATGTGTGGATGTGGTGCTTAGGGACAGGGTTTCGTGGTGGGCTTGGCAGTGTTAGGTGTACGATTGGACTCAGTGATCTTAAAGGTCTTTTCCAGCCCAAACGATTCTATGATTCTATATTTACTTAATGTACTATATAAAAATACCACTGCCCCCTTGCACAGTGACCGGCACTGCTGCAGCTGGAGCAGCAGTCACAGGGATATCTCACCCTGGATCTGCAGCTCACGACACCGAGAGCATCCTGACGAGTCACATACAAATGCATCCCTACACATCCCATGAAAATTGAGATTTTCCTCACCAAATTTACAAAAGCAAGTGTTCCGTCCAGAAAAATAGTTAGCTGGCTTTGCTTTGGCTTAAAATAAAGAGTGATGATAATTCATTTGCTGTGATACAGATCTCCAGTATGAAAGTTGAAATAATGAATCGTTTAAGTTTAAAAAAAAAAAAAAAGTGCAGAGGAGCAGAGTCCTGAAGCTGAAAGCGTGTACGTTGATGGTGAATGGACTTAAAGTGCACATTCCTCTTCTGTAGCGTGAGCAAATCCATACGTCTGTGTGTGCACTGTGTGGGGCTGAGTCATCAGTATTGCCATTTTGCCAAGACACTGAGACTCTAAAGAAATAAGAAAAGCATGTAAAAATGCGCTCATCGCTAGATCAAAAGGATGTGGCTGCATCCAGAGGAGCTGCAGCAAGGCTACGGTGGTGCTCACGTGTGTGGAATGGCTTTTGTACAAGAAATTAAATGGATGGGGACTGGGGACTGCAGCTTGTAGAGGGGTAACATCAGGTGGAAGTGCCTGAGGTGGCATTTCTGAAGTGGCAAAAAGAAAAGGTAGAAAGGACGAATATTTCACGAGTGTGCCTGGTAAAAGGTCTAGGGACACTGAATGAAATAACCAGGCAGCAAGTTCAGTTCTGCCTGGCGGGGACTGGAGTGGGCTCACAGAAAGGCCACAGAAAGTTATAGATGAAAAGCCTTTTGAGAACTATTACTTACGAAACAGTTACTTCTCATGGCTCAGGAATCCTCTAATTTTATGTTGCCAGAAACTGGAATGGTCTGCACGGAGAGATCTCCCTGTACTCATGCTGTAGCTTTACATCTGGCTCCAAGCAGCAGCAAAAATGAACTCGAGGACTGGTTCACTCCAGCCTTCCTTGTGTCTGTTGTTTTGCTGAGCTTTTAAATTACTCCTTTCTAATATTTTTGGAAATTTTTGCAGAGACATTGCTTTAATATAAGCTGTAATTAAAGCTCAGAAGTCTTGTAAAACTCTCATTTGGAAGTAGGTCAGTTTGCACTTATTTGTCTTGAAGGTTTGTTTTTTTTTTCTTTTTTCATTTCTTAGTTGTAGGCTGACTTACCATCTGCCTTTCCTTGGCAAAGCAGAAGAGTGGAAGATAAAATTTGTAAGATATAATTGGGCTAGTATTAATCATTTATCTCACGTGAGCCGAGTCACTGGCAATTGCCCATGACCATGTTTCTGAGTCCTCTTCATGGTCTTTTATGGTAGACTTCAAGCTCAGAAAACCTTTCCAGTAAAATAATCCCAAATAAAAGACTCCTGTTGACTCAGAGGGTGCTAAGATACCTTAAAACTATGCGTGGACAGCAGGGAGTCTCTTGCAGTGGAGCAGTTGGGTTTTGCACACTTGGAAAGTCACGGGGCGAGCCCAGGGAAGACATGGGGATGATGCTCACCCTGGGGGATGGCTGAGCAGGTTGAGCCGTCTCCTCCACTGCTCTGTTACACCAGATTATCCGTGAGACAAAGCAAACCAGTTGCATATAGTACACGCTGACTTCACCAGCTAGAATTGTTCAGTGTAATTTTAGTACAACAAGTCTCCATACTCAAAGAACATGTCAGTTCATAGGCACCGTGTTTGTCAACCCGTGCACGTTAGTCAAATTTGGTAATTTTCTTTGTTGTGCAAAAAATATTTAATGAAAAGGTTAAAAAAAAATGCACATCCATAACATCCCAAAAGCAATTCCGCTTTTGGTCCAGCTCATTAGGCAACTTCTTTCCCTCCAGCAGCTAAATGAGCAGCGGAACCTTCCCTCCTCTGTGCCACAAGGCCAGAGGACGATGCTGCCTCTAAGGTCAATATGGTCCCTTGCATTAATGGCTGTGCCCAGCAGCAGGCAACTGCTAACATCTCTTTTTTTCTAATATATAAGGAATTTCTATTTGAATCAAAGTTATAAAAAAAAAACCAACAAAAAAAATAGAATTGAGAAGATGCTTTTCCCTTTGCTGTTGGTTTTTCCAGGCCTTCTGCTATGAGTTTTTCCTGACTTTAATACAAACTGCTCTTATTATAGCTTTCGCTTTGAAATGGTTTCTTTGTTTTATCTGCATGTGTGTACGCACCTGTGCTTTTAAAAGCTTGCAGATGGTTTTTCCTCATTTTAGCAGTATAGCTCGCCAGTTTTTTGTGTTTGGGTTTGGATTTTGGCTGAAAAGTAAGGCCTGCAAGAGCAGGAGACTATTGCACAGCCCAAGGAAGGGGGGAGCTGGACCTCTGGAAGCAGATGGCAGCATGAAGAGGTTTCAGTAGCAGAGGGTAAGAAAACAAATGCCACAGACTATTAAGGCTTTATGAAATGAGAGGCTTGTAGAATCATTACATTTGCAGCTTAAAATGAAGCAACATGCCATAAATATAAATTTACCTTTGTTTTTCTTCATCCTTCTCTACCGACAGTTATTGTTACAAGATGCAACATGGAGTATCTGTTAATTTTTGGTCTTTTTGAGGCCAACCAAAGCAACTGACAGCAGCCCACTTTTAATAGAATCATAGGATCATTAAGGTTGGAAAAGACCTCTAAGATCATCAAGTCCAACCGTCAAGCCAGCGCTACCATGACAACTAGACCACGTCCTGAAGTGCCGTGTCTACAAGTTTTTTGAACATCTCCAGGGATGGTGGCTCCACCACTTCCCTGAGCAGCCTGCTCCAATGCTTAATCACTCTTTCAGTCAAGAAATTTTTCCTAATATCCAATCTAAACCTGCCCTGCCTTTGCTTTCCCGTGCATTTCATACTTGCTGGACTCTGCAGTCTGCCGGGTTGGTTGGTGATCAAGAATCAAACAGGATAGTGAAGTTTGCAAGAGGGAAGGCTGGTAGCACGGTGTTGAGTGTATGGCAATGTCTCAGTCTTTTTGGCTCAAGCTGTAACAGCCATTGAAGCCCCCTTATTATTTTTATAGACCTGTACTTATATTTTGACTAGTTTTATGTTGTTGAGAACTGCCTGTTTAAGTTTTGGCTTGGATGATATCTTAATGAAATAATTGATCTTTGACTGACAGCAGAACAAAACGAGAAAAAAAAAATAATCTGCGACTTCTAACATGGTCCCTGAGATTTTGGGGAGGATATCTGTGCCCCTCCGTGAGTTAGAAGAAGTGGTAAGGAAACAGAAAAATGGCTGGAGTTGTGAGAGCAATGGAGACTGCTTTTCAGTGAGAAATCTTGGAATTGTAGAGTTTATTCTTCTTAGTTTATCAAAACAGATGAAGTAGTCATTGGTGAACACGGTAAAAGCCTTCAGCCAGACATAGTGCCAGGTGCTATGAGGATCTTCACTGCAGTGGAAGAGGGAAGATGTAAAAGAGGGGAGGTTGCAGCCAAATATCTTGAGACTGGATGTCAGAGTGTGACGCCATGGAACAGCCTACGCCTCATCTCCTTGTGTCTTCAGGAAAATAAGCCTCAATGGAATACATAAGCTGCATAACCCAGGTTTTGAAGTTCAGTCAAGGGTCAGATGAGTGAAATGGTGTTGTCTGTGTTATATGAGAGGTTAGATTAAATGATCTAAGGATCCTTTTTGACCTTAGAAGCTATTATTATGTGCCATTATCCATTTCAGATATGGATAGTCCACATCTGTTACACACAGTTCATGGTTATGATACGGTTTGGCTGGAGAAAAAATGTCAAAATTAATAAGTAGAATCTGAGTTTTATGTCTTTGTACCAGTTTTCCTTGGGGAAATTTCCTGCGGTCTTCTATTTTTAATATAGATACAGACTCTGGCTTTGGTGATTTGTCTTGCTGCCAGATAAAGTTTGTTGAAAGGAGCACAGTGATTAATGGCAAGGACATTTAAAAATTCTTGTGAGATGGGCTAGGATTATTATTTTCCTTCTTTGAGTTTTACCATGTAATGCCTGCTGTCAGAAGATAAGCGCTATGTGACTTAATCAGCACTTGGGGAGAGACCATTAGTGACAAATCCAGGTACTACAGGCGATTGTGTAGATGACTGAATAAATAGTGTTCTTCTTTCTGTACCAGCATATTACACAAATATCGCAGTGTTGAGTTTGGTTGCTAGAAGTAGAATAAGTTTTTGCTGAGTTTTGTATGTTAGAAGGAGAGCAAAACCACGTAAGAAGCAGATGGCAGAAGTAGGAACAGTATAGGTTTTCAGGGGAAGAAATTTGTTTGGTTGTACACTGTCAAGCCCTTGAAGTGAAGTGGGGACTTTTTAGCAAAGTAAAATAGACATGATGCATTGAAAGGTGATTCAACTTTGAATAAAGGTTTCTGAAGAATCATAGAGTCAAAGTAAAGGAATGATTTAAGAATTGAAGTTTTATTAAAATGCATCTAAAGATTAGAGTATGTGAAAATAATTTAGGGCTGGGCACGCTACAGGGATATTGCAATTATTCCAGAATAAACTTAATAAATGCAGTGTATCCAGTGTTAAGGTTAACCTTAAAAGAAATCAAACATGTTAAGGAATAGAAATACACAATCAGTTCACCCAAAGAATCTTGACTCTGTTCTGTACTGAGGTCATGTAATATCTATATAATTATGATGAGTGAATAATGGGGGTTTATTCTTTTTGAAGTCCTGGAACAGATTAAAATGGTCTTTTAAATGATGTTTTCGTCTTAAGTTATGCCTGCGGGATGAAGATATGGTTAGAGTAGGGTCTGAGGAAGGTTGCTACCAGTGCATTTTCAGTTGATTTTAGCTCATAAAATTATAAATTACTCTATTTGTGAGTTCTCAGAATATACTGAGAATATACTATCTGAACTTTCTGTTTTACAGAGAAGATGTGTTATACTGTGTGTAGTTCAGGCTCTACTTTAGGTGTAGCACTCAAACCAGTCTTTATTAGGGAAACTAAGTGGCACATCTACAGCAGAGGATGTGTAAAACGTTAAAATTACATGTGAAAAGTGATTCAGGGAAACTTTGAACCTGAGATAAATGTTATGGGCAGAATTAACAAAGGAATGGAATGAAACTCGGTATTTGCCCAAATGTGATATTGAATTGAATCCCACAATCGAGCTCACAAGGGAGAAAGAAGCAGGAAGAACAGGGTCAAAAGCTGGCCAGAGAGATTTAGTGATTTGCTTCTATTCTGAATAGAAACCTAAGCAAAGGTGATGCAGAGCGATGGCTAACGCAGGAGTGAGAGGGGATGGCAAGTCCACGTGAGGAATCTCTTCTGGAATATGAGTGATTGACTTTTGGGATGGTAAGGGAGCCTGGATATGAGTGAGATAGTATTGGATGAAGCCATGAGAAACACCTCCTGGACTGACACAGATGATATCCTTCTCTAAGGAGACTTTCTCATGTTACTGAGCTCATGCAAATCCATGTCCTTTGTAGACTCTGAGGTGTATAAGTTGTGGTAGTGGCCCAGATGACTGGGACATTGATGAAACTGCTATGGAAAATCCAGATCCAGTGATCCATCCACAGCTCGGCACATGCCAGGCCATATGGAAAATGAATGTCTCACTGGTGGGACTTTCACTGGAGCTGTCGCTGGAAATAAAGCACCTTTCCCTGGGATGAAGAGGGATTTGGGCATGGTGTAAGGCTGCTTTAGTGGATTTGGAGGCAGCAAGGCACTTCACAGCCCTCCTGTAAGAGGAGCAACAGCACAGGACGCTGAGTCCACCATATGTTCATGTTTAATAGCAGTTTATAAGTCTGCGAATTTTGCCTACGGGATGTCTAAAGACTCAGGGGTCATGTAAATTGAAACAATGCAAAGTTTATTGTGCATTTAACTTAATTTAAATACCTAGAAACAAGCACAGGGGGATTCTTACCAGTTGCAGTTATTGGTTTTAATAAATACTGTTGTAATTGAACGTGATTTAATAAAACCAGTTTATTTCCAGCCTTTTGGAGTGGGAGTGTGACTCTCTGAGGGGAAGACAACGGAAGGGGGTTAATCAGAATAACTTTTATTTTAACTCCATCAGTATTACTGAGCCACTCTGAGAAGCAGGCGGCCATTCGGTTTCATTCACAACAACGATGAACTTAGTGTTTAATCTTGGTGGTAGTGAAAAGGTGTACACTGACGTTACTGCTTCGCTCCGCAGGTGCCCTCTGGAATGACCCTGGGGAAGAGGGAGGAGACTACTTCAGTCGTTAGCCAATATCATGGTCTTCTTTGTAGGAATTAATTGAGGAAAGCGGTCAACTCCCAGTTGACCCTACTGGCTTTCAGAGCTGAGGAGAAGCTGCCTGTGGGGCTGCATGTCCATGGCTTTGCCCTTCAGTCATCCTTGTTCTGTTTTATTCAGCTGAATGCAGTTTTTGATCTGCTGTGATCTAATGTGGTCTCATCTAGCATGAAGTATTTGTGTTCAAAGTCCCAGTTGATGCTAGTGGCAGGTTCAGTATTACTTTCAGTAAACTTAAGGTTTCACCCGGTATGGATATCTGCACACCTAAACACCTCCAGAGCCACCATTTCTGTGCAAATCGTGGTCACAGGAATCCTAAAGCATTTAAATACGTGCAAAAATCAACACAGTTAAAAATTCTCTTCCTATTTATGGATTCCCAGGCAGATTATAAACCTGGAGATACGCGTGCGATTCCCCTGTGTTGTTTTAATAGCAAATTCCCTAAAGCCGTCATCAGATTCAGCAAATCTGTATTGCATTACTTTTACCCAGCTTGCTTTATTGAAAACACCTGGGTGAAGCTAGAAGTTATCTGGCAGCAATTTGATATTCAGCATCTAAAAAATATCCACTTATTTATGTAGTATTTAGGGATCAGAATAAATGCTTTCAGCATAGTATCACTGCTGAGGAAATCAGTTTTTCAGGCATGACTCAAAGGTCACTAATAAATTTTGACTCTTAGCGATGCCACCAGACAAGTAAAAGGGTTCTCTGGCACAATATTTGGGATATTATTCTGCTTTAGATTTTAAGCTCGAGTCTTTATTTTGCTTAAAGTGGAGTAAGTGCATCAGAGGTGGGTTTTATATTCCATATTATTACATGGACCCTGTATTCCTGTTACCGAATCCCAGCAAGAAATGGGATCCTTAAATGTGAGGTAACATCAGGAGAGACCTTTTAGCTCTGTAGCCACCATAATGTACCTTTTGCTCAGCTTTGGAAAGCAGTGCATACACTTTGTAAAGCATAACAGTAATTTCTTCTTCGATGAGAGCTCCAATTACAGTGATTTTATCGTACGATGTTTGATTGTGTAATCTTTAGAAAACCATTTAGACATGCTAAAGCATTAGCGCCAGGTGTACGGTACCATGAAATCTGTTATAAAACAGCTGTTAGTGGCAGATTTGCCAAGGATCTCTAAATAATTGAAAGACCGAGTTAAGAAAATACTTGTTATTTATGCAGTATCACCTTGTGAGTGCTGTGTGGTAGCACAGCAGGAGTTATGTAACCGTCTTGCTGAAACTTCAGTGAGAAGTCTAGTACTCTCATAGGTAGGCAATTTTGATCTTTGGTAATCATCATCATAAAGTAATTCCCTGGATCTGTTGACAATATTTGATTGTCGGTGAAATGGAGCCAGTGAAAGTAGCATTTTGGAGTCATTGAAGCCTGCGATCCTGCCAGCAAAAGTGGCAATCCATGATGTAATACTAGATCGAATATAATAATCAAGAAAATATTAATCAATGCTATAACGATAGATGATATAATGGTAGTTATTAGAAGTGTGATGATGCTGCCATGGTCACATACCCCGGGAGGTCCGGGAGGTGCCCGTGTGCCGTTGTTCTCCTTTGTGTGCACCGACAATGGACAAACAATCCACCGGCTGCAAAGCTTGTTCAAAACAACCCCCAGATTTGATCCAAGATCTGAAAACACCACAGAACATGAATTGGAGAACATTTGATAACAGTTTAATAAATGTTGTCCTTTGACAAGGCTCTTGCCCCTTAGTTGGCCTGTGAATGCCGTATTATCCTAGAACGCAAGTGAGATCCAGGATAAAAATGAGCAGGCTCTATTAACACTAAAGAGGCTCTGCAGATTTCCTTATCTGGGCCAGTTTTCTTTGTATCTTCCTCCTTCAGCGCATCCGTGTCTGTTTGTATTTCATCAGACTATAGAAATTTTAGACCTTAAAACTTTCTCCCTCTCATTTCTCTCCTGTCATTTATTATTTAACCCTCTAAAGCATTTTACGCCTTGCAAGGTGTCATGAAAAATAAAGTTGATTGGTATAAATATTGTATTATGAAGCTTCTACGTTTGTGACCTGGATTTTGTTGCTCTACATTACTAATATACTAAATGTCAGGTTGGGTGTAGAGCCTGTTTGGCACCTCTTATATACCTGTGTGTACTTAAATTCAACTCTACACCCAACGAAGTTAAGACTCTCAGTGTGTAACTGTGTTGGTGCCTGGGCAGTAGTGTGTATTGCAAGCTGGACAAGCTTTTAGTTTGCAGATAATTATTTCCTGTGGCATCAGAAATTCTCCAGAGTGCTGAGATTTTTAATTTAAAAAAAAAAATCGTATCGTTGAAAAAGTAGTTTTACAGAAACTCTCCACTTGGATTCGCAGCTTTCAGTAGCAGCAAGGGTGTGTAGAGCACTTGGCTTTTCTGTTTCAGTTAGTTAAGAGAGTAATAGAAATAAAGCGTGAAATAACCTCAGTTTGAGTAAAGTTTGTCCAGTTCTTCTGAATGTCAGGTTTTTGCCAGGTTTGGTCCCCAAACTGATAGTTTTGTGATGTTTTTTTTATGGTGTTTTACTGAGGTGTGGAGTTCTGATGCATAGTCAGGATTTCTGCATTTTCACCTTGAATGTGGAAATATTTCACCCCCCTGCTTTTACACCAAGAGGAGATGACCAGCATCAGTAAGAGAGAAGGTCCCCATGATTGACATTAAACATGGTTGAGGCAGATTGTGCTATATGGGGACCTCTGTTATCTGAAGTGCCAGGTAGACAGAGCTATGTATTTATAACTGAAAGCATAAAATGGATTATACTGGAAAAGAGCGGTCTGTAGGAGAGGGAGTAGAAAGTAAAGATTACTTTATGTACTTGGAATGAATCTTTCATCAGAGCCCTGGAATGAAAATCCAAAGATTTAAAAGGTAGTGTGGATTGAGGCCAATAACAACAGTTTATCAGTTTTAGTGGGCTTAAATTAATCTTAATGCAGACAGAATTTCCAATAAATTAATCTTAAAAAAGAAGAAAAACACCTCGGCACTATGGCTCACTTTATGTAAGATAAATAATAGGAAGAGAAGCATTTATTCTGATAAAATGATGAGTATAGAATAATCCTGAAGATACCTTTGTGCACAGTGCTTTGGTTAAGCAGCCTAAATATTTATGGAAATCACAGGCAGTGGGACTTTTGTGCTATTTTATTTCCAGATGAACGACATTTGAGTCGTCAAAAGAAGAACATTAGATAAGAGGGTTTTTTTAGTGAAATTATTTTGAGGCGCTAGGCGATGTCACGTTCTGTTCATGCCATTCATGGGGTGGATCTGAGTGAACATGGTGAGGTGATTTGCCAGAGAATATTCTTTCTCAGAGGAAAATATCTTAAATGTCATGGTCCTGTGAACCTTTTTGAAATCCCTTGGCACAGGACAATGTTTCCTAGGAGTTTGAAAGCTGTGTTTTCTCTCAGGAGAACTCCCAACCATGCAACAGGCACACAAGGGTTTAGGAGATGGCAGTAGAGGTTGTTTTGAATGTCTTGGTTCCTCTCTGTCTTCTCCAGCACTGATGAATGGGAGAAGTGGTTGAAAAATGAAAATTTAGAAAATTATCTTTCTGATAGTTTTCCCCAAACCCTCTTTTTGTTGTCATCAGAAAGGCCTGGTTTTAACCAGCCTGTTTTCACTCATGGTGAGCAGTTCCAGGTTTTCACAACAGTGATGCTGGAAGGGTTACTCTTGGTATTCACCATACCTGCAGAAGAAATGAAGGGCTAGTTCATGGCTCAGTGGTACTGCAACAAGGTTATTGCAAACCTAGTCAGAAATTGCAAACTGGGACACCTGTCCAGGCATGAAGATTTTTATAAGGGTAGCAGATCTCAGGGAGGTCAGGGAAGTCTTCTGTCCTGTATCTCAAGCGTCCTTTCTGCATCCTTGTTGAGAGAACATAAGCTTTGAGAAACATCACTGGAAGCACTCACGTCTTACTTTTTCTCCCAGTCTGGAGATGGTTTCATCTAGAAAGCTCCTTTCCTTTGAACTGGTTCTCTTTATCTTACAAATATTTCAGTCAAATCCCTGCAAAAGAAAGGGGCTTTTAAGCTGAAAAGCATTCATTGCTCTTCTGAACTGCGCACCATCATCCTATTGTCTGAACTGGAATTGTTCAGCATCGCCATTGCTTAGGGAGCAGGTTGCACACTCAGCATCCTCAGCCTTACAGATCTCTCCTTTCTATCCATTCCCCAATAGCTCAAGGATATCAAGTTTTCTGACACAGCTGAATTTTGACTGCAGCAGAGACCAAGATTTCAAAGCCGCTTTGTCCACAAGATCTCTAGGATGGCAGGGCACATGATTTTCTGGTCATCTTATTTTTACTAAAATATCCATGTGATAGTGTGTGTGTGTGTGTTCATATATCTGGGTGTCTAGGGACTGTCTATTAAGGAAAAAAGTGTGGCAGAGCCAGAAATAGGGACAGAATATCTGGCATGGTTTCTCCTGAGATTTCATCCTCTTCTATTAACCTTTCCACCACAACCACTTTTGTATTTCTGTTCTTAATTAGAATTTCAAGTGGAGCTATGGAAGGAGCACATCTATCCCCCAGTTGATTCCTCCATCTGATTTGGCATCCAGAAATACATTTCTTAGGAATTAATTATAATTGCTTTTGATGGAAAGCCAACTTTTTTCATGTGTTAACTGTTAATTCTTAGCTTGTTTAACATGTGATTAAGTAATGATGATAAGCTTGAATGCAGGCTTTCTATATGTTTTGGTTTGAATGGTTGTGTTTTGTATTTCAGATTGTATGTAGCAAGGTAACTCTCGCATGTTAGTGGTCAGCATGGAGACGCATGCTTCAGAGGGTCAAGAAGACAAGATGGTACCTAGAGAGGCTGTTAGAGTTGGAGGAGCTGAGGGGTTGATTAACAAAAGGTTAAAACTACTATTTTTGGGGGGGACTGCATGACTTGGTTTTAGTTTCCTCTATATCATGCCTCTCCCTAGCTGTGTTCAGGTTAAAGAAGTGTATTGCTGTGGTTTCTTCTTTTTTTTCTTCAAGAAAATGTCACTTCTCAAGAGCTACATGTGGCTGAGATGGGGATGCAAGCACCTTGTTTCTCGTGGGGTTTCTGTGTCCTGGGGGCAGTGTGTAACACCCAGCTCCTGGGTCAGAAGAAGAACCTGTAGCCTCTGTTTCAGGGACTCATCAAAAGAGGCTTCTGGAGCCATAGACTTTTTGTTTTTCTGCTGTTTTTCTATGTAACTTTTCAGTGTGCCTGTTACTCAGTTTCCAGGAGTAACTCCTCATGCTGGTAACCATGTTTTTCATCCTTGTCCTTCTCATGACAGCCGAAGATGTCATACAGGTTCTTCAAGATGGGTTAAAACATCTTTTAGACACTTTATGCTGCTGGAATTATTTGTGACTGTCAGGAAAAAGCCTTTACTAGGTGATTTTATTCTGAAAACTGACTTTATAAGAAGAGACTTGTAGCTGTCCAAGCACATTCTTTGTCAAATTCACAAGTGGGGAAGTGCTTTTCCTCCTGCCAGCTTTAAAACTCATCCCAGTGCCAATCAGTACATAGATTAGTTTCAGTTGAGACATACAGTTTGACAAAGTCGTGATGGTTGTGAGTAAAGAAGACAAAGGCTTTTCTTCAGCTCAGCGAGTGGAGCTGAAGGCTCAGAGGCTCTACCTCTGAGAAGGTAAGATCCCCCCAGCCTCGTCACAAATAGGCGAAAGGGAAGTAGGAGATGTCCTATTAATGTCAGATACTCATTTGTGCCGTTAATGTAGGCGGTGGGGTTTTTAGAGACACCTCGCAGTGTAACGTGAAATCTGCGAGTCCCAGAAATGCCGTTTGCGTAAGTGCCTTGTGCAGGTATAAATTGCAGGTTATTAGGAGGAGATGCTGCTGGAAGGCAAGCAGTGAAGGCGAAACGCGGCACACCTCAGGAGCGACTCTGACAGGCAATTGTTCGCAAAAAGCTCCAGTGCAACCGTACAACTTCAACTGAGCTGGCACTAGGAGGGGGACAGTCAACAAGGGTGGAGGAATTGCCACTTTGAGTCCACCTTTTGGGTCCAACATGGTTTCTTTTCAGCCAGACGTAAAGCAGTCCTGTTTCTCCCAGACACTAAGCAGCCGAAAGAAGAGCCAGTGAGTAAAAAAGTGTCTTAAATGAGTAATGAAATAAGAGGTTTTTAGGCTTCCTTAGAAACTTTCAGGGAAGCCATGAAGTCAAGGATGCTTTTGGTTTGCATTCCACAATCAGGAGTAAAAGTAATGGATTTTGCATAAAATAAGTATTAATTCTCTAAACTTCATCCTCTCACTGGGAAATGCTCCCTGCGGTGCCTGAGATCACCCTCAGTCCTAGATGGATTGACTTTCATGATCAACAACATGAACGAACTCAGTGTTTGCATAACTTTGCAGCTTATCTTCCAAGAGATGAGAAAGAGAATTGAAAACATCCTTTTTTTTCTGTGTTCAGGCATTTATCATTCTATTATCTGTGTGCAGCAGGTAGCAGAGGAAGGGTAGAACTTGTTTCCTTCTGCCACTGGTGGAGACAGCATCCCTGTTCCACCCACAGGGCCTCTCGAGGTTGGGCTCCAGGGAGTGAAGATTGAGTCTTCTGGCAATTGCCATATCTCCTGTGCACACTCTGTTAGGCACCCTCGAGTGCACGTGTGCTACTGGTTTATTTACTGCTGGGTAATTGCTTGCCTTGTTTGTACTGATTTTCAAAGCACACGTAAATGATCCCGCTCCACTCAATCTGCTACAGTAAATACTTATTCCAGTGTATTGTCTCTCACCTTGAATGTCCTTTATCACTGAAGCAATTTGATTCTTCGCCCTGCTTTTTCTGGATAAGCTTGCTATTCCCTCTTTAACCACTTCAGCCCAATGAGCTTTCCCCCTTTGGGAAGCCTCTTCTTTTTGTCCTTTTTGTGCTTATCTGTGCTCTGTCCACTGCCAAAGTAAGCCCTCTGTCTTCTCTCCACCAAGGAGAAAAAACCTTCTTCACCTCCTTCCATTTCTGCCTGGTTTTTTCAGTTTTGCTCCTTAAGAAAAAGCTTTAAGTGGTCATGATAGTTGTATTTATCTCTGTATGTGTTCCCCGTTCCTATCCATCCCATGCAAGAGAGGTTATGAGTAAAACCCACTAGTAAAATTGTATTTTAAGAGTTACACTGCTGTGTGCGCTGCTGGTTCCTTCCTATTCTTATTTTTAGCTATCCCCCATCCTGCCTTGCCTGGCTGACCAGCTTTTGGTCCCACAGCTCTCTTTGGCCATCTAACCTGGGAAATTTGTCTTTTTTTTTCACCTCCTCCCCCAGTATGTCTCTCTTTTGATTCCTGCTCTATTATCCTTTCCTTCATTGCTCTCATCCTGGATTAAGGAGTTTCATTTGTAATCACACCTCCAGCAGGTACCTTCAAGTCCCTTGAACAAGTTCCTTGTGTGATTTTCTTTCTCCTCGTTACTGAAGGTAGTAGTCAGGTCATTATTAACTATTCTCTTCATCATATCATCTCAAATAACATCTTCCCAATACGTCCAACATATTCAGCTCTTCCCATTTGGACACTGGAGTATTGTATTCTACTTTACAGCTTATTTTTCCATCTCCCTTAATCATTCCCTACTGTGTAACCCCCATCATGATAACTCATTGGCATTTTAAATTTTCTCCTTTTCTAAAAGTCTTTTTTAAAGTTTTCCTTTTATGTCCTCTTCCTCTGGCTCTCTTAACTCCAGCTGTCACTTCTAAAATAGTGACTCCAAAGATCCTTTCAAAGTGCATGTGATCCACGACTTGTTGTGTCACAGCCTGGCCCTTGGTATTTGCTTGTCATATTATAAGAGGTAGGCAAGGTATAGAGGTGTTTTTCCTAGGCGGTCCGGCAATTTGATAAGGAAAGCTGTGTGCGATTCAGCAGAAACATCAGGCTGTAGGTATAAAATTTTGCAGAAGGCACTACTGTGATCTTTTTTTGCCTGAGGCACAATGCACATGAAAGCGGGGGGGCAGAGGGAAGGGATCAGTCTAATTTGCCACTGAGCAGTTGAGCTACAGTGTGCTGTAGTGATGGTTCCATCTGAAACATCAGTTTAATAACACAATAAAAAGCATTTTTGTTCTCGTGTCTGTTGGTGATAAGGAGATAGTTTCTCTCCGGTTAATAAATTTTAATTAAAGCTGCATACAATGATGTAAAAGCAGCATTTTATTCATACTCATTGTCAGCTCTTAAGTCAAGGGGAGAAATTTAGCCGGCTAAAATGGGATGGAATTTTTCTTTTGAGTCTCCAAATTCATTACAGAAAAATTGAACTGAGACCTTTGATGGAGGCTGATATGATGCAGTAAGGAATTGCTGTAAAATTAAGAGAAGTCCAACTTTCATTCAGCATCCTCCAGATAGGAGATGCTTTTTATTGGCTGTTTCCTTTGGGAATGTGCTCGTTACAGTAACCATCAAAATAGGAATCCCTCATCTGGAGGCACTGCTTATGTTTTCTATCTGACTGTTTGGGGAATGAGATCTTTAATTAGTTCAGGATATAAAACATTACACAGAATTTCCATCCAACTCTTCCTTTGTCGCTTTGGTCAGTAAGTGCAGCTTTGTTATAATTGTGGTCGTCATGCTGTTGGTCCTTGTCTCATCATAACACCCTTTTTTTCCTTATAAACTGTCAGGACATACTTTTGCCATCTGTAAATAACGTAAGAAATTGTATCCTGAAGTTGATAATAAATATATCATGTTTGAACAGTGATCTTGTTGACACATGTGTGATATCATGACCAGTGGAGAGGTTTGATAGCTGCCCTTACAGGAGACTTTTAAAACCAGAGGGTGAGAGCTGCACTTTTTCAGAGAGCATGAGAGATTTAGCATTGGTGTGAATGACGTTGCGGTTTCATGCAACATTTGCCTACAGATTATTGCTGGAAATGTAGGCAAATAGAATTCTCGTTACTGATACATGTTATTCCTCTGTCAGTGTAGTAAGTGCAGGTGGCAGTAAGTCAAAGTCATTGCTTCTTACAGCCAGACAGAGCTTAAACTAGAAGACATAGGAAGATAGAAGAAGAATATACTGTACCTTGTTTAACCTAGGTGCTGTATAAATCTAGTTCAGATTTTAAAGCAGAAGTGGTGAAAGAATGCTGTTCCTCTTTGAAAAATTCTGAAAAGGCTTTTTCCAAACTGCTGCCACGCAGAGGCCTCAGAGGACCAACCGAGGAGGATGCAGTAGGAGGGCACAGCTCTTCCCCCTGACTGAGGAGTAATGACCAATGGTGTTTTGGGATGGAAATTCTCTTTCTTTGCTCTTTTATGTGAGGCCCACGATGGACAAACCTCATTCTTGCTGCTCTTGACTTACTCTCCTGAGCACCTCCTTCGATCCCTTGTGGCCTTCTTCAGTCATAGTTGTTTGTGCCACCTCGCTTAACCCTGTTTTCTTTCTTGGCATCACTTCAACTTTCAGATCTGCCTTTGTGTCCCTGGACTGGGAAAAAACCCACAATTCTCCAGGCATATCTGTCACTGGCAGGCACCCCTTCTCCTTTTCTCTCCTACCCAAGCTCCTTATTCCTACTCTGTATTCTGGCTGCCTTCATCTTACCGCTGCCAACTCTCTCTTTTCTTGTTGAATTTCTGCCCTCTCTACTCCACTGAGATTACAGTTGACTAAACCCACAAATTATCACCTCCTGGCCAAATCCCAAAGCGTTATGCCTGTCCTTGGCCTTGACTTGTTTTTGTATTCACTGCAGTTGACCCCTCTATCCCCTTCAATTCACTCTTTTCTCTGTAGCTCTTGGCAGCTTTGATTGCTTCGAAGAATGGCTGGTGCCTCTTATCTCTGAAGTGTGTTGTTCAGCAACTGCCTTGGCAGCTGCGTCTTCTCCATAGCCCCTTCATCTTAGTATTTAGCAAAGCTGCAGCCTCAGTTCCTTTCCTTCTCTCTTTCTGGTCCAGATCACTTCGAAATTTCACGTGTTTTCCTGCATCAGTTTCTCCTTCCACACTGACTGCTCAGAAATAATACCCTTTAATATATAAAACCTACATTCTGTTTGGAAGGGCAATTAGGATCTATTCCTAGCCACCCCCTGCTAATTCCTTTGCAAGTTGTTGCAGTCAGCTTGTGTATCATCCCTTCCTGAAATTCCTATTTTCTCCTCCATCATAAGGGGAAAAAAGAACCTCAAACCCAACTCTTTTTCTTTGCTTAAACATAGGTACGTCATTAAAAGTTACTGTAGGATTTTCCTTCTGCGGCACTTCCAGAAAGCCTTTGTGTATCTCCACCCTTAGTGCCAGATTGACCTAATGATCTGGGGAGTTGATGTTGAGTACCTTTTGTCCTTTTGCTCCATTTCTGATTACCACTTTCATACAAAATGCTTCTTAAAAATCAGTAACAGAGCAAGGAGGTGAACTTATATTCCGGAGGGTTCATTTGGGTTAAACACAGCCTTTTTCTTACAGGAGGAAAAAAAAAAAAGATGAGTTTAAAGCAAACTAGGCCACAAGTTTGTGTAAGAGTAATGGGAAGAGGGAAGGCAAGACTAAACAAAGTGCTAATGAGATTATGTATTGAATGAGGGACTTTAAGAAATACCATTACACATAGAATCATAGAATCATAATGGTTGGAAAGGACCACCAGGATCATCAAGTCCAACCTTCATCCTAACATCTCTCTAG